>PVJA010042977.1:0-17031 GCA_004027025.1 Myocastor coypus | reverse complement strand
TTGTCTTTTTGAGACAGGGTCTTGCTATGCAGTTGAGGCTGGCCTTGAGCTCACTTTTGTAGCCCAGGTTGGTCTTGAACTCGCACCAATCCTCCTGCCTCAGCCTCCCGAGTGCTGGGATTACAGGCGTGAGCCTCCATGCCCGGCTCCTTTTTTTTTTTTTTTTTTCCAATAGCACGTTTTTCTTAATTATAATTTTCTTTTATTTTGAATAGTAAAAACAAAAGCAAGATAAACAAACACAGAAACAGGGTAAATATGCAACTATATATATATATATATATATATATATATATATATATATATATATGTCACAGATTTTCAAAATAAGGATAGCTAATGCAAGGAAAAAGAAACCCTTCTCCACTGCTGGTTTGAATATAGACTGGTTTGACCACTATGGACAGCAGTGTGAAGACTCCTCAAAAACTATTACTGGAAATCCCATTCAATCCAGCTATCCCTCTTCTGGGAATTTTCCCAAAAGAACTGATTTTACCACAGTAACTTTGTGGTATAATTTCAAGTCAGGGGTTATGAAGTCTTCTTCTTTCCTTTGTTACTCAAGCCTCTGAATATTTTCACAATGTTGGTTCCTCCTTGACAGGAACAAAGAATACTTTTCCACTTTCTGAGATCCTCTTCGATCTCTTTTTCCAGCATCATATAATTTCCACTGCATAAATCTTTTACTTCCTTTGTGAGACGGATTCCTAAGTATTTCATTTTTGGGAGTGTTATTGTGAAAGGCATGGTTCCCATAATTTCTCTCTTAGTGTGTTCATTGCTTATATATAGAAATGTTATTGTTTTTTGAGTGCTGACTTGTATCCTGTTATGCTACTGAATTTGATTATTCAATTTAAAAGCCTCTTAATGGAGTTCTTGGGGTATTCTATGTACAGTGTTATGTCATCTGTAAATAATAATAATTTGAATTCTTCCTTTCCAATCATTATTCATTTTATTTCTTAATTTTTAAAAAATATATTTAGTACATGGTCTATAGGGTCTCACTGCACAGATCAGACTCATGGTCATGCTCCTGTTTTCAGCCTCCCAAAATGTTCAGTTTACAAGCATGTGCCACATTCCCAGTCTTAGTCACAGTCACAGTGTGCCCCAGGGGCAGGGCTGGCACAGCATGCCGGGGATCAAACCCTAAGCAGGTGCTTTACTCCACTGAGCTATCAGGTAGGCCCTAATTTTATTTCTTTCTATTGTCTTAATTGTTCTGGCTAATGCTTCCAGAATAATATTGAACAGGAGTGTTGACAGCGGGCATCCTCGTTTTGTTCTTGATTTTAAAGTGAAGGTTTTCAGCTTTTGTCTGTTTAGTATGACTTTGGCTGTTGGTTTGCTGTAGATGGCTTCTATCAGGTTGAGGTAAAAGCCATCTGTTTTGATTTTCTGTAGGATTTTCTTCATCATGAATTGAGTCAAAAGCATTCCATGCATCCATTGAGATGATTAGGTGGTTTTTGACTTGGGCTTTGTTGATGTGGGGTGTTACATTTATGACTTGAATGTATTAAATCACTTCTTCATTCCTGGGATGAATCCCACTTGGGCATGATGACTGGTGACATTCTGTTTGCTGGTATTTTATTGAGGATTTCTGCATCTATATTCATTAGGGAGATTGGCTATTGATCTCTTTTTCAGTTGGGTCCTATTCTGGTTTTGGTATCAGAGTAATTCCTGCCTCTAAGAACGAGTTAGGGAGAATTGTTTCCCTTTCAATTTAATTGAAGAGTTTGCGAACAGTTGGCATTAGATACTCTCCAAATTTCTTGTAGAATTCAACTGTGACTCCATCAGGAGCTGGGCTTTTCCTTGCTGGTAAGTTTTCTATTACATTTTTGATTTCATTGACTGATATTGGTTTATTTAGAATGTTTTTATCTTCTTGACTCAGCTTTGGTAGTTCATATGTATCTAGAAGTCTGTCCATTTTGTCTGTGTTCTCCATCCTGTGAAAGTAAAGATTTTGGAAATAAGCATAGATAATCTTCTGAATTTCTATAGGGTCCATACTGATTTCATTCTTCATTGCATTAGTTTGAATTTTTTTCCTTTTTTATGAGGCTGGCTAGGGGCTTATCAATTTTATTTATCCTTTCAAAGAACTAACTTTTCAACTCATTAGTTCCTTGGGTGTGCATGTGTTTTTTTTTTTCTCCCCTGTGTCTCCATTGTATTTATTTCTGCTCTGATGATTATAATTTGCTGCCTTCTCTAGGCTTTGGACTTGAGTTGCTCTTCATTTATGTATTTTTTACTACATGTAAGAATAAATTACAATGTGACAGTTTCAATACACATTAGTAGTACATTCCCAATAATTGATACAATGCATATTGTTGTCCTCCTTGTAGTTATACAGGGTATATGGTGTAGACATGAGAAATTTTCTAATGGTTATTGATAAAAAAGATTTCTTCTCTTTGATCTAAAGGAAGGTAGTTGTATACATACTCAAAAGTTCCATAATTGCAGTGGGTTACTAGTGAAACTGGCAATGTTGGAAACTGTTGATTTGAGCATTTTGCAGCTCAGCATAGTAAACTACCTTTATATTTTATGTGTCATTTTTAAAGTTACTACTGGGTGGTCAAGGGCAAGATAAAGCAAAACCTGTATAACAAATATATAGTTTTTGTATCGCCCAAGCTCAGACAAATCCCCTCAGGATTTACTTTGGAACCATGTACAGTGTTTTGTAGAACTGTTTTCAGTGTCAGCCATCTAGATGAGTCACAGCTATTGCTTGACCAGTTTGCTCTCTGTGAAAGCCTGAGAGAATATTTTCTCTATAGGTGACTTTCCTTAGGCACACAATATACCTCCAGTCCCTTTCCTCTGTGGTACCTTAATCTCCTTGAACAGAAATTTGGGAAACCACTGAGTTATAGGATGTTACAGCACAGGTCGTGTTCCGTCCTGAGTCCTCACTGACCTTGAAGGGCTAGGGCCAAAATACTGGCTACCCTTGTAGCCCTTCTTTTTTCCTAGTTTTTGGTCTGTAAGCTTATATTCTTAGCCCTCCAGAAGAAAAGGTTAGTGATACTATTACTCTAAAACATGGGTGCTCGCCAGGCGTTGTGGCACACGCCTGTAATCCCAGCACTAGGGAGGCTGAGGCAGGAGGATCAGTACGAGTTCGAGACCAGCCTGGGCTACAAAAGTGAGCTCAAGGCCAGCCTGAACTGCACAGTGAGATCCTGTCTCAAAAAAAAAAAATAAATAAAATAAAAATAAAATACAATAAATAAATAAATAAATAAAACATGGGTGCTTGAGTTTAACATCACTGTCTTTCTGAATATCAAACATCTTAGACCTAACTTGGAATTGGTATTTTCCGTCAATCATTGATATTCTAATAAATCTCTATGGAATATGAGAAAAGTAGTTACACATTTTTACACAAATATTTAGAAATCTAAGCATGTACAAAATTTTAGCCTCTCCATCCTTTGGCATTTTTCATAGTCTCTTATTCTCATTTCACACCTTTTTTTGTTTTCTTGTAAACTAACCATTTACTAGAGAGAGTGTATAACAGTAAGTGAAATTACATTGAAAGCAGCACACATCTGAAAGACCAGAAAAACAGGCATTACAAGCATAGTTTTAGTATTATATATTGCTATCATCGGTGTCAAAAACCTTTTGAGGTTTCTTAGGACCATTGTCTAATTCACCCTGTGCATAAAAGTCCATAGTTTTGCTCCTGCTATGTTTCCTCTCTTTTCTGCTTCCAGTCACTTTGCTGTTTAATTATTAAGCCTTTGATTTCCATTCAGCTGTGTTATGCCTCTCTGATTTTATTTCTTCTAATGAGTTCTTACACTAGGGAGACTATACAATATTTACACATGTAAGTCTGGTTTATTTCACTTATGAGTATATGTCCAAGATACATCCATTTATATATGAAATTTTCTAGTTTATCATTCTTTATAGCTGAGTAATATTCCACTGTATAAAATTACCACATCTTTTTCAGCTATTCTTCATATGATGGGCATTTTGGTTGTTTCCAAGATTTGGCTATAATGAATTGGGCTGCCATAAACATAGGTGCACAGATATCTCTACGATATGATATTTGCAGTTCTGGGAAAATTCCCAGTAGGGGGATCGCTGGATTGAATGGGATTTCCAGCTTTAGTTTTTTAAGGAGTCTCCACACCACTTTTGATAATGGGTGCACCAGTCTGCATTCCCACTAGCAGTGGAGAAGAGTTCCTTTTATCCCACAGCCTCTCCAACAGTTGTTGTAGTTTGATTTCTTTATGAAAGCCATTCTTTTTGGGCTAAGATGGTATCTAAGTGTTGCTTTAATTTGCATTTCATGAAAGGCTAGGGATGTGGAGCATTTCTTCATGTATTTGTAGACTTCTTTAATTTTTTTCTCTGAGAATTACGTGTTCATCTCAGATGCCCATTTCTGGATTGGGTCTTTGAATTTTGGGATCTTAATTGTTTTTAGTTCTTTGTAAATTCTAGATAGAAGACCTTTGTCGAAACACTTATTAGTTAAAATCTTTTCAAAATTTGTGGGTTGTCTTTTCACTCTATGATCATGAGACAATTTGGCCTATAATCCTCTTTTTTTAGTTGCGTCTCTCTCTGGTTTTGGTATCAGTGTAGTACTTGCCTCTAGGAATGATTTTGGAAGGATTGCTTCTCTTTCAGTTACATTGAAGAGTTTGAGGTGTATTGGGCTTATATCTTCTATAAATTTCTTGTAGAATTCAGTGGTGAATCCATCAGGTCCTAGACTTTTCTTTGTCAGTAGGCTTTTTATTACATTTTCTATTTCATTGGCTGTTATTGGGTTGTTGAGAGTTCTTATATCTTTTTGATTCAGTTTTGGTAATCTATACTTTTCTAGGTATCTATCCATTTCTTCTGTGTCTTCAATTCTGTGAGAGTAAAGATTGTCAAAGTAGCTATTTATGACCCTCTGAATCTCTGCTGGGTTTGTTATAATTTTACCTTTTTCATTTCTTGTTGCTTGAATTTGAGTCCTTTCTTTCCTCTTTTTGATGAGGTTAGCTAGGTCCTTATCAATTTTATTTAATCTTTCAAAGAACCAGCTTTTGATTTACTAATTTTTTGTGTTGTTTTCTTTGTCTTAATTGAATTAATTTCTGCTCTCATCTTCATAATTCCCTCCCATCTTTGGGCTTTTGCTTCCGTTAGTTCTTCCATTTCTACTCGATTTAGGTGCTGAATTCGACTATTTATTTGTTCCCCTTGTGTCTTTTTAATGTGTGAGTTCAAAGCTATAAATTTCCCTCCAAGAACTGCTTTCATTGCATCCCATAAATTCTGGTAGGTTGTGTTTGATTTTTCATTAAATTGTAGATATTGTTTAATTTCATCTGTAACCCACTCATTTCTCAGAAGGGTGTTGTTCACTTTCCATGTATTTCTGGGGTTCTTGTGGTTTCTTTTGTTATTTATTTCAAACTTCATTGCGCTGTGGTCAGATAGTATGCATAGGACAATTTTTGTTTTCTTGCATATGCTTAAGCATGACCTATGGACTAATATGTGGTCTATTTTAGAAAATGTCAGGTGTGCAGCTAAAAAAAAACGTGTATTCTGAAGTCGTTGGGTGGAATACTCTGTGTATATCCACTAAGACCAGTTGTTCCAGGTTCCAGTTTAGTTCTGCTTCTTCTTCGCTGACGTTTTTTGTCTGATTGACCTATCTTTTTGGGATAAAAGGGTGTTAAGGTCTCCTACTAAGGTAGTGGTGTTGGATATTAGATTTTTCATGTCCATTAAGGTTTGTCTTATATAAATAACTTGGTGCTCCCGTGTTGGGTGCATACGAATTTATGAGTGTTACATCTTCATCTTGAATTTTTTCCCCTAACCAGTATGTAGTGCCATTTATTTCATTTGACCAGTCTTTGTTTGAAGTTTAGACTGTCTGCAAACAGGATTGTTACCCCTGCTTTTTTTTTTTTTTTTTTTTTTGAGGTGCTGGAGGACGTAGTATTGTTTTCTATCCTTTAATTTTTAGTCTATGAGTTTCTTTATGAGTTAAGTATGTTTCTTGTATAGAGCATATGATTAGATTTTGCTTCCTTATCCACTCTGCCAGTCTATTTCTTTTAATTGGAGAATTGAGTCCATTTACATTGATGGTTATAAATGAAATGTATTGACTTATGATTGACATGAGTTTTACTTACTACTCTTTACCGCTTTTTCTCTGATGTTTATTTGGTTACCCTATTTGTTGGGTTCTTTCCATTCTCATTTGTTGAGTTCCAGTCATTTTTGTCCCTCTCTAAAATATTTTTCAGTATACTGTGTAGGCTTGGCTTTGACATCATGAAATTCTTTAGTTATTCCTTGTCATGGAAATATTTCACCTGTCCCTCGTAATTGAAGGAGAGTTTTGCCAGGTATAGCACTCTGGGTTGGAAATTGTTTTCATGAAGGACTTGAACCACTCTACTCCATGCTCTTCTTGATTTCATGGTTTGTGAAGATAAATCTGCCATTTTCTGATGGGTTTTCCTTTAAGTGTGATCAGTTTCTTTTCTCTAGAAACTTTTAGTATATTACTCTTCTGCTGTGTTTTTGCGATCTTGACTATTAGATGTCTGGGTGTCTTTTTATTGGTACTGATATTATTTAGAGTTCTATATGCTACAGTACCTGAATGTCCCGTTGTTTTCTCATGTTTGATAATTTTTCTGCTATTACTTCTGCCCATATTATTTTTTATATCATTTGTGTTGACACCTTCTTTCGCATTGATTCCTATTAATCTCATGTTGTTCATTTTTGCATCATCTTGCAGATGTTGAATTAATGTTTCCTGCATCCTAGTTGTTTTTAAGAGATCCTGTTGTACTTTTTCATTAGCTGTGACTGTGTCTTCAAGATCTGAAACTCTACCCTCACTCTCGTTCATACAGTTTTGACAGCCTGTGATTGAGATTTTATTTTCTTGTATATCTCTTTGAAATTATTTCATGCAATCTGTTTCTTTCCTATATAGCTCACTCAGGGAATCCATCATTTTGCTATTCTCCTCTTATTTTTTATAAATGTTTTCTTTAGTAGTACTGAAGTCTTTCATTATAGTTATCCTTTCTCTCTCTAGTTCAGTGATTGTTTCTTCTCTGTTTTCCTCTCTACTTTTCTGCAGTTGTTACTCTACTTTAGATGCTATTAATTTAAAGTTGTCTTTTTTACCTTCAGAGGTTATTTCTGCTCTGGTTTCCTGTATACATTTCTGCTGTTTTTCCACTTCAGAGTCTATTAATGCATGCATTTCTTTTTTTACTTCAGATGTTATCTCTGATTTGAGTTGCTCTATACGTGTCTGCAGTTGTCCATTTACCTCAGATGCTACCGATTCAGAGATTTCATCTGCATAATTCTCTTTATCTTCCATGGTAGTGTCTTCTGTATTTGTTTTGGGTGGTCTTGGGACCTGAGATTGAATCTTGCTCCTTGTCTTTATCATTTTTTATAGCAGTGATCTCTGCACTTTGTTGAAGTTATGCCATTAGCACCTATGGAAATTTGGGTCTGGATCCACCAAGCTTATTCCCCTCCAGAAATGCCTGGCTGTGAGTGTGAGCTTGGGCAGCTGGCTGCCTCGAGGCCCCATACACTGGGACAGTGGGTGGCTGTGTGGGAATGGTGGGTGGAGTCAGAGTTTGGGAGATTGTCCATTGGGGGATGAATGTGGGTTGAGAGAGTTCTTACCTGGCCACCGAGTGGAATCCTGCTCTTCTTTGTTGTTGTTGTTGTTGTTGTTTGTTTACTCTTCTTCTAGGAGTTTGAGGCATAGAATAGGATATTGTTTATTTGGGCTTTTTCTGTTTTCTTGATATTAGAATTTATTGCTATAAATTTCCCTTTATAGGAAATTTCATTGCATCCCACAGGTTCAGTTAGGTCATATCTGTATTCTTGTGTGGTTGTAAATATTGTTAAATTTCTTTTCAAATTTTATCTGTGATCCACTGACTATTCAGGAGGGTATTATTTGATTTCCATGTGTCTTAGTTATTTTTTACTCATTGCTGGGACAAATACCTGACACTCAAAACGAAGGAAGGAAATGTTTATTTAGCTCACAATTTGTGGGGGTTTCAGTCCATATTCGGCTGGACCAAGGCTGAGTGGAAGAGGGCAGACAGCATCCAGCTCATGGCGGCAGAACAGCAACAAAAGGGTGGCAGAGGTAGCCAACCAAACAGGGCAGCAGAGAGCAACAGCAGAGAGCGACAGCTCTAGTCTATCTCTCTGTCTCTCTTTATATTACATTCAGGCTCTCTGCCTCAGCCTCCGCCTTAGGCTACACCCATAATCCCAGAAGTACTGAGACCCATAATCCCATCAGTATTAAAACCCATAATCCCAGGGATCACGGATCAAGTTTCAAACTCTAGAAGTGCCCGTCTCCTGACTCATGAGGCTTTGTGGGGACAACTAGACATAAACCATAACACCATGTTTTTATGGGGGTTTTGTTGTTGCTGTTGTGTTTTTTTTTTTTTTTTTGTCAATAATTTCCAGTTTTACTGCACTATGGTCAGATAATATGCATGGGATAATTTCAGTTTATTTGCATTTACTTAAGCATGTTCTGTGTGCTAGCACTTGATCTATTTTCAAAAGTGTCCCATGTGCAGTTGAGAAGAATATTTATTTTGATACTGTTAGGTGGAACACTGTAAAGGTATACTAAGCCCATTTTTTCAAAGTTTGGTTCAATTATGTTGTTTCTTTGCTTATTTTTTGCATAGTTGATCTATCTCTTTCTGCCATTGGGGTGTTAAATTCCTCCAGTACAATTATATTATTGCTCACTAGATATTTCATCTCAGTTAAGATTTGTCTTATATAGTTGGGTGCTCTCTTACACTGGGTGCATATATATTTATAATTGTTATGTCTTCTTCTTACAGTTTTTACCTAAAAAGTTAGTAACCTCCTTTATCTCTTTTAATCATGCTTGGTTTGAAGTTGACATTGTTAGCCACCAGAATAGCTGCCTTTGCTTTTTACCAGGTTGCTATCATATGAAGTATTGCTTTCCACTCTTTGATGTTCATTCTATTAATTTCTTTTTCAGATAAACATGTTTTTTTTTTTATCCGCAGCACACTTGAATTTTGTTTTTTGATTCACTCTGCTAGTGTACTTCTTTTGATTGGTGAATTGAGGCCATTTATATTGATGGTTATAACTGGTATGCATTGATTGGCTTATTTTGTCATGTTCTTTTCCTACTGTAGGATCCCTACTTTTCCCCTCTGTTTAATTGCTCACTCTGTTTGGTGGTTCTCTTCTACTATTCGTGAAGTTGTATTCATCTTTGTCTTTTTCTAAAACATGTCAGTATTCTTTGTAGGGTTGTTTTGGTTGTTATGAATTTCTTCAGTTGTTCTTTATTGTGGAAGTAACTTATCTGTCCAATAAATTTTGTAGATAGTCTTGCAGCGTACATCAGTCTGGGTTGGAAGCTGTTTTCTTTCAGAACCTCAATATCTCACTCTAAGCTCTTCTTTTTTTCAGGACCAAGGATTGAACTCGGGTCCTTGAGTTTGCCAGACAAGCACTTATTCTACTGAGCAATCTCCCCAACCCCACTGTAAGCTCTTCTTGATTTGATAGTCTGTGTTGAGAGATCTGCCATGATTCTAATGGGCTTTCCATTATAGGTGATCTGTTTCTTCTCTATAACAGCTTTTAATGTTCTATTCTTCTGCTCAGTTTCTGGGATCTTCATTATCATGTGTCTGGGTGAAGACTTATGTTGATTATGGCTACCTAGAATTCTATGTGCTTCACTTATTTTTATATCAGATTCTTTCTTCTATTACATCTGCAAACAATCTTTTTATGTCTTCTGTGTTAACTGCAGCTATTTCATTGATGTCTGTTAGTCTTATATTATTTTTCTTTGCATTATCTTGCAGCTGTTGAACTGTTATTTTGTGGCTCCTTGTTATATTTAAGGTATCTTTCCTTTTGTGTTCACTAGCTGTAATGCTATCTTCAAGGTCTAAAATTCATTTTTCTATTTCATTGAGGAGTTTTTGCCAGCTTTCAGTGGAATTCTTAATGTCCTAGAAATCTTTTTGAGTTTGTTTCATACATTCTAATTCTTTTCTGTGTTGTTCATTCAATGTTTCCATCATTTTTCTATTCCCTTCTTTGTTATCTATGTATTAATAAGATGTATTAAGCAATTCTTTCTTTCTTTTTTTAAAAATGTATTTGGTTGTTGTAGATTCTACCACACAGCTCAGGCTCATGGTGATCCTCCTGCTTTCAGCCTCCACAGCACAGGGATTATAGGCATGTGCCATCATGTCCCAGATTCTGGCTGGCTCAGCCTACCTTGTTGGGTAGGGCTGGCATAGCATGTGGTACTGGGGATCAAACCATGCTCCCTGGCTTGCCTAAGCTTGTCTAAGCAGGTGTTTTATTCTGCTGAGCTATCTCCCTGGCCAGTGAGCAATTTTTTCATGACTAATATAATTTCCTTTTTTAACTGAGAGATTATTTGTTTCTTTCCTTCCGTTGCTATCACCCCAGAAATTTCAGGTGTGTGACTTCCAAGTTCTTGTATGACCTCATCTCCTGGACTTGTTTTGTGTGGGCTAACGGTCTGAGATTGCCTTTTGTTCCTTATTTTTGTCCTATTTTGAAGCCCTCGGTGTTCTTCCTGACTCTGCAGTGGTGGTAGGGGTGAAGGGTGCGGTGAGACAGGCTCTCAGCAGAGTGGGAGGGCAAGGAAGGTTCACCAGAGCTCTTGCTGTATGGGGTTCAATGTGGCTTTCACCTCATTGTGGGGGCCAAACCACAGCTCAAGATCAGATGGTGATGACTGCAGGCCACGTTCTGCAAGGCTCACTCGATGGTCGGTCGGCACAGGGTAGGTCTCACCAAGGCTTCTGCAGGTCCCTGTAGTAGTGCTCCAGAATCCTGGTTGCAAGTCCCTACAGCAGTCTCCCTGGGTAATCACTAGTGCTCTGGGCTAAGCTGACCTCCAGCACGTTTGTAGTTAGTGGCTTCAAAGGCCTTAAGGGTCCCCCGGGCAATCTTGCAGATGAGGATGGGTGGCTGGGCTTCAGAGAGACTTTGGTGAAGGTGAAGGAGGGCTGAGCTAACCCACCAGGTCTCTCTGGCAGTCTTAAGGCCAAGGATGGGCAGCCGGGCTGTCTTTTTAATTACCTTTTCTGTTATATTTCAAGGCTTAGCATTAATATCAATAACTAACAAATTCCAGACTAAAGAGATACTGTCATTCATTGTACAAATTCTGAAAATTGCATACTGAAATGTTGGTAGAATGAGCTTTGCAAAGGATAAAAGGAATTATTTTTCCTTCAGTGAGCTTAGAGTCTACACATTCAAGCCTCTTACCAGAAAATTTATAATTGCCTAGTAGAAAAAAATGAAATGTGTAATGAAAGGTGTGCACTTTAATTATGATCATTCAACAAATATCTAATAAGCATTCTCTAAATTCCAGTTGGTACTTTAGAATTTGGAAATACACCAACGAATGAAAACAAATTTGCTGCCACATGGAGGGTAGCATTTGGGTTGGAGGAGAATGACAATAAATAGTAAAATGTCAGGAGGTAAGAGGTGTGGAGAAAAACCGAGGGTTGGGAAGACAGTTCGAGGGATTTTAGCAGAGATGTGACAAAGTCTCTGGTATTAGGGCAGTGAGCGGAGAGCTGAAGAAAGGGAAGGAGATACCCTGCAGGCAATGGAGCAGAAGCATCCCAGGGGTATGGAACGGCGTGCATAAAGAGCACATCACTGAGTTAACAGGTTTTTTCCCCTAACACAAGACATAGTAATGACGAGTGATCTATAATTAGTTTCTTACATAATGCTAGTATTCTCTCTACCACTTAAACTTTTTCCTATTAACTTGCTAAAACCCCTAGGGTACTATTTAGTAGAGTATGACCTACTCCATATGAGAAAGATAACAAAAATAGAACTTGAAAATTATGCACTTGTCTGGTGATAAGTTTGTTAATAGTTTCATGAGATAATGCCTTAATGCATTTCCACAAGAGCCTAAGTTGTTCTTGAAATGGAAAGAACAGGGACTATTTTAGAAAAAGTAAGTGAAAGAGACTAGTATATTTTTTTTTCCTAGGAAAATATGTGGCCATCACCATCTGAACAACCTCACTGTCCCTTACACCACACAGGTCATCGCTGATAGGGCCAATGAAATAAAGGCACATGAAGAAAGTCAAGGAGCTAACGCAGGTCCAGGTTCCTCCAAAAGAAAAGGCCTGGCTTTTCTTGACTTACTATTAAATGTGACTGATGATGAAGGGAACAAGCTAAGTTATGAAGAGATTCGAGAAGAAGTGGACACCTTCATGTTTGAGGTATTTTATATTTTCAGGTGATTTCTAGGTACTATTAAAGATCCCTTCCCTCAGAATAGCTCCATGATACAGCACTTACCTAGTGTGGGAGAAGCCCTTTCATTTCTAGCTTTGAAACAAAACAATAAGTTGTTCTTCTTTTAGAATCTTTAGCATAATTTTAAAACAGTTAACTGGTGCTAAAGCAGTACAGTGTAATGCAAGGAGACTTATCATCAGAAATTATAGAATTCAGGAACTTGAGTAAGGACTAGGTCAGCTTCCTTCCTCAGGATCATATTTTGCCTCTGCTGGCTATGGCAGTATACATGATTTTTCTCCAGAAAAGCTAAGATTTTTCAGACTTTCTCAAAGCAGAAGAGCAGCCAGAAATTGCTCTCGGTTCTCTATATTGCTTCATGCTTACTCTTAGTCTCTCTAGCCCATTAAAACCCTCAGGTCCTCCTCCTGGAGTTGTAACAAATGAATGCTTAGCTACTGCTATGAACTGCAATAGCCACGGAGGGAAATAGGAATTCTCCAGTAAACCAGGCATAGTATCAGAGGCTTGCAACCCCTGCACTCTAGGAAGCTGAGGCAGGAGGATCACAGATTCAATCCTAATCTGTGCAGAGGAGAGACTTACTGAGACTCTGTCTCAAAGCAAAATAGAATAGGGCTGGCTTGATAGCTCAGCGACTAAAGCACCTGCTTCAGCAGAGGGCAGTGGCAGAGTTCAATAGCTGCGAGCTGTGGCGGACCCGCCCCTGGAGTGGACTGAGACTGTGATTGAGACTGGGCAAGGAGGCACATGCCCAGGATCCCAGCACTTTGGGAGGCTGAAAACAGGAGAAATACTATGAGTCTGATCTACATAGTGAGACGCTATAGACCCTGTATCGCCTGTCCTAATTGCATAAAAAGTAAAATAGAATAATAAAATAAAATAGAAATGTTTCTCATTTTGAAGGCCCGGGAATCCATCCTTAGTGCTTTAATAAAAATAAAATACCTCCAATGGAGAATCCACCCAGTTAGTGATTCTGAAGGAACTTCTAGTGTTTAATTTTTTAAAGTGCTTTTTACTAATACAGCTTTAAATATCACTTATTACTTTCTATATCTGGATTGCAAACTAAAGAAATGATGTTCAGAAGTAACATGTAGTAATGTCCAATAAGTGGAAGAAAAAAAATTGTTTTTAATGGCTTCTGCTATAGCCCTCTAGTCACAATGCAAGTGCTTGTGAAAATTTCAAAATACAATTTTATTTATTTATTTATTTATTTATTTATTTATTTATTTATTTATGGAACAGAGGAGCGAACTCAGAACCTTGTACTTACCAGGCAGTCACTTATGCCCCTAAGCTATCTCCCTGGACCTTACAATTTTATTTTTTGATGAATAATAATTGCATGTATTCCTGAGGATGATGTGATGCTTTGATGCAAATCAGATAAATTAACATATGCTTCTGCACATATTTGTCATTTATTTGTGCTGAGAACAGTTACAATTCACCTTTTTTAGAAATTTTGGGCTACATAGCACATTACTATCAATTACAGTCACAAATTATGCAATAGGTCATTAGAATTTATTCCTCTTGTCTAAAACTTGGTGTCCTTTGACCAGTTCACTTCTTGCCTGTCTGTCTTACCAGATCCCGTCCCACATTCCACTCTGCTTCTCCTAATTCAGCACTTTTATTTTCCATGTAAGTGAGACCACGTGGCATTCTCTTTTTGTCCTGGCTTATTTCAATGTGGCTGGTGTTTTCTACATGTATGTATGTTATCACAACTAACAATGTCCTCATTATTTTTTTAAGTTAAGTAGGTCTCACTATGCAGATTTCACTGGCCTTGATCTCACTTTTCAGCCCAGGCTGGCCCCAAACTCACAGTGATCCTCCTGCCTCAGCCTCTGGAGTGCTAGGATTACAGGGAGCACCTGTACTAATTTAGTCATTTGTTGATAGCCATTTTGGTTGTGAAGTCTGCAGGTGCAGTGAAATTTCTATCAAAGTTCTAATAACATTTTCCAGAAAAATAAAAATAATTCTGAAAGGCCAGTGAAATCTTGAAGAAAAAAAAGGAAGAAAAGCGGAGACATTACCTGACTTCAGAATTTACTACAAAGACAGAATAATCAAAATAGCATAGTAATGACATAAAATGAACATAATGAACATACAGACTGGTGGAACAGGATTTTAAAAACATGAATAAATCCATTAATTTATAATGAACTGATTTTCAATTAAAGTGCCAACAATACACAATAAGGGGAGTCTTTAATAAGCAGTCCTGGGAAAACTAAATATTCACATGCATATGAATAAAAATAGATCCTATTTCTCTCCTTATACCAAAACTAACTCAAAGCAGACTAAGAACATAAATGTAGGATATGAAAATACTGTAAGATATGTCTAAATATTGGAAGAAAAATAGGACAATAATTTCTTAGCTGTGTTTCCAACAGAATAGTGCAAAAGCACAACTAGACAAATGAAAGCGTATCATCCATTCTGACTGAGCAGGGTGCTGGGAGCCCAATCACACCCCCACTACTTAAGTTATAGGTGTCAGGTATTTTGTTGCAGTTACAAATAAGTGACTAGGACAGGTCACAGTTGTTCTCTGTTCCAATCACAGTTTTCATGTGTTAACATGAGAGATGGATTGAATCGGTGATTTTAAACTTATTTGTAAGGAGGGAACACTTTAATGAAAAAATCTTAGAGCAGAAACTGGATATCTAAACCAGCAGATAAGTAGAGCAGGTTCTGAGATCAAATCCCAGCTCTGACGTGTTGTATAAGCATGGTCTCGGCCACCAAACATAACCATCCTGAGACTTCTTATTCTTTGTCTTTTGTAGCATTGAGGATTGAGCCCCTGAGCTGTATTCCCAAACTTGTTATCTGACTTTAAATGTCAGGCCTCAGAACAGTCATAATGGTTAGGTTTTTTCAAAGAACACTGGCACATAGGAAACATGCAGCAGATACTGAATATTATTATTTGATATTGAACTAGACTTTCTTATATTTGTGCCCTGCCTTTGTTCACACACATGCACACGTACATACACACACATCTTAATACACACATGTATACACATGTGTACGTGCATTGTGTGCATCCATCTCACCTATAATCTCACACTTCCATGAAGACAGCTAGGCTAATGATCCCCTCTATCTCTAACATTCTAAGTCTCTTCTTCTTTGTGCAGATGCATACAGTGTGTAACTAATGTTATGGCCTTTCTATAAGTTCAGGTCCTGTATGTCCTGGGCTCTAGCCTTAGGCCTTAAACTGCTGTCGCTCCTCAGTCTCCAGTTAACTTTGCTTCATTTGCCTTGTGTGCATAGCAGACAAAAGGAAATACTGTATGTGGGATATTTCACAGACTTTAGACATGTGTGTCAGGTTTCCACTCACAAATTTAAGAAAAACCATTAAATGCGAATCTTTGTACACGACCTAATAGAGAACTGAGTAAAATGACCTAGATTGTATTTGTGGTTAGGTTCTATAAAGAGTTTAGGTAAGAAAATACACTCAGATGCCAGCGTCAGAGACGCCCAGACTATATATCTTTAAAACTTGCAGAAGAAATCTCAAACAATTCAAATGTTTGTTTTGTTTAGTTTTTTTTTTTTAACCTGGAATTGAACTCAGGATGTTACACTTGCCAGGCAGGTGTTCGGCTGCTGAGCTATCTCCCTAGACCACAAATGCTATTTTATAAAACCAGGATTTGGAAGATACTTATGAACCCTAAAACACTGACTAGCTAGGGAGGGAGGCTGCTTAGGAAGTGGGCACAAGTCTTTGAGGGACTTTCCATATTGCAGGCCACTCATTCCAATAGCAACAGCCTGGGCTTTGTTCTGTCATCCTGAAAATCAGTTCCTATGTGTAGTTAAGTATTAATGAATATATTCTAGAGTTTTTGTGAAGATTAGATTAATTCATTTCTGCAAAATGCTTAGTATTTTGCTAGGATTCAGCAAGCATTAAGTAGGACATTTTAAGCTTTTCAATGTAGGGAATACTGCTCAGAATCACACATGTACATATGCCTGGTGTCCAGTGTCATCAGATAAATTCTCCCTTAAAACTTAGTGAGTTGGCCAGGTGTGGTGACACACACCTATAATCCCAGCACTTGGGAGACTGAGGAGGATCTATGTGAGTTCAAGACAAGCCTGGGCTACAAAAGTGAGCTCAAGGCCAGCCTAAACTACATAGTGAAACCCTGTTTCAAAAAGAAAACAAAAACCAAGAAAAAAAAAACTGTAGTGGGCTGGGGAGATATCTTGGCAGTCTAAGCACCTGACTGGTAGGTGTGGGGACCCAGGTTCAATTGTACTGCATGCCATGTTGGCTCCAGAACTCATACTGGCCACACATCAGGCATTCCCTACCAGTTCTGAAACCAGGCATGGTAGTGTCTGCCTATAATCTCAGAGCTCAGGAGGCTGAGACAGGAGGATTGCTCTAAGTCCAGGGTGAGTAGGAAGATCCTGTACCAAATAAATAATATTAGAGAAAGAAATGAAAGAAAGAAGAAGGAGGAGGAGGAGGAGGAGGAGGAGGAGGAGGAGGAGGAG
>PVJA010042976.1:0-17029 GCA_004027025.1 Myocastor coypus | reverse complement strand
AGAACTGTTGTTAGTGTCAGCCTTCGGGACGAGTCACGGCCATTGCTTGGCCATTTTGCTTTCTGTGAAAGCCTGAGAGAATGTTTTTCTCTGGGTGACTCTCCTTAGATGCACTGCAGTTCATTCATCCCTTTCCTCTGAGGTCCCATAATCTCCTTGACCAGGAAATTTGGGACATCTCTGAGTTATAGGATATTACCTGCTGGTAGTTTTTAGATGACTGCTATCTTTCACTTGTTTCTTGATTTCAGATGAGACTTCAGGAGAAAACCCACAAAGAGACAGTTTATTAATGTTTTAATTTTTATTAGTCCGTGTTTGTAGTGTTTAATGATTATTCTCATCCTGGAAAAAAGAACCAGCTTAAAGCAACCAGAGTCCCCGGCTCCTCTTCTAGGTGACCTACTGCAACTTTTGTTCATCAGAATATCATTTGAAAGCTAATCCTGCACCTGTATGCATCTAGTCCTTCTCTGAGCAATATGCCTCCCTGTATGAATAGGCATGAGCCTTCACCCACTTTATTCCCAAAGGTGCCCCTGCCTGCTGCAGGTAACAATCCTCTAATCAGTAACAGCTCCTCCTGGTGCTCACCTGCTCTGCCCTCACCAAGGGCCCAACCCACTGTGATTGGTTACAAAACCACCTGTGGGCAGAATCAGGCTTCAAAGTCAGATCTGACTGCTGACCAAGGCATCTCTCCTTGTCCCAGCAGCCTAGAGTGGGTTGCCCAGTCCGGACAAAGTTTGCTAAAGAAAGGTAGCTGATAGTCTCTGGTAGGAGAAGCCTGACAGTGGGGCTTCTGGGGCCTTTCATTTCCAGTAAAAGACTTTCCATCATCATACTTCTGAACTTTTTTCCCTTTTGTTTTTTGAGAGGTCTGGTTTTATAGTTCAGGCTGGCCTTGAACTCACTATATAGCTCAATTTGGCCTCAAGCTTGTAGTGATCCTCTTGCATCAGCCTCTTGAACGTTGGGATGACAGGCATGTGCCACCACTCCCAGATTCACTGTAAAGTATCTGACTTTTAAAGGTACAATATGCATTGCTCTTACAGGAGTTAAACTGAAGTTTTTAACATACAGTAAAGCAAGTGCCGGTGGGGCCTGGCATGGGGGTGGAAGCTTTAGCCTAGTCTAACCTTTAGACCGAGGATGGTTTCTAAAGTATTTGAGCGTGAATCCTTGCATGATCAGCCATGTGATGCATCAAGGAATTTGGGGTGACTACAGTGAAATAATAACTGACTTGCAGTCACTGGCAGCCCATGGAAAGTAAGACAGCACTGACTGAACGTCGCTGGAGCCCATCCTCGTCTCCAGCCTTGGGTTTTCAGGTCACTGTCATCCGGCATGGAAACTTCAACCGTTTTCATAAAAATAGCTTGCCTGTCCTGAGCATCTCTACATGAGTGCCAGACCGGAGAAACCACATCCTGCATTTCGCCTGGGACTGCTGAGCAGCTTCTGAGCTGGTAATAGTGGTGAGCTTGCCACCCACAGTGCAGGGACACACGATTCTTCAGATATGACATTTATGGGTAAGGGGACTTTAGGGGTGGTGGTGTTAAGTTATGTACAGGAAAAACAAATGAAATAAACTATCTTGCTTAAGCATCTGGCATTATTCTAACTGTCCTCTGATTTTACCTGGCCCATCTAGCATGGTACTCTGAGGAGTGAATACTGTTAGCTCCTGATACCTGCTGAACACCTAGAGCATGCCTGCTACAACTTTCCATTTTCAGACACTTTCAGAAGAGACTGAATTACTGTTCTGGGTTCCAGGTGTGTGGCAGAAGAGTTTGTAAAGTGCCTGTTGTGATGGCACGTACCTGTGGAAGCTGAGGCAGAAGGACTGAGTTGGAGGCCAGCCTGGGCTACACAGTGAGTTCAAGACCAGCCTGAACTATATAGTGAGACTTAGTCTTCAAAAACCAAAACCAACAACAACAAAACTAAATAGCAAGACCCTGTCTCAAAAAGCAAATGGTAACCCAAAGCTTATTAGTTTATTTGCTCATTTCTTCTTTTTTTTGTCTTTTTGAGACATGGTCTCACTATGCAGTAGATCAGTCTGGCCTTGAACTCATGTTTGTAGCCCAGGCTGGTCTCGAACTCATAGCAATCCTCCTGCCTCAGCTTCCCAAGTACTGGGATTACAGGCAGGAGCCACCATGCCCAGCTTCATTTCTTCTTCTGATGGTACTCTTTCCTACTTCTTCACTTTCTCTTTTTTTGAGATGGATCTCACTATGTAGCCCAGACTGGCCTCCAGCTCAGTCCTTCTGCCTCAGGGGAGGGATCACAGGTGTGCATTGCCACACTCAGCTGAGACTTTTTCAAATAATCTTATGGTCCTTAAAATTACACATAATCATTTGCTCCAGAATTTCTGAACCTAGAAAGCTACTCTATGGAAATAATTGTGGATATTTTATATTATTGATTTTAAAGATAAATTTATGATTAGAGTTGATAATTACTAAGGGAGCAATTAAGTAAAATATGCTGCTCCCACAGAATTAGCAGCATTACTAATAAAGGATAATATATAAGGGTATAGAGAATTATTCACATCCTACTGCAAAGTGAAAGATGATCCAAAATGCTGGCCATATATGTTGGTAAACTAAAGTACCTGCTTAGGCAGAGCACAGAGGCTGGGGCTTGATCCCAGGCATGTCATGCTGGCCCTGCCCCTGGGACCCACTGAGACAGCAATTGAGACTGAGTGTGGTGGCATGTGCCTGTAATCCTAGCACTTTTGAGGCTGAAAACAGGAGAATCACTATGAGTCTGATCTGTGTAGGGAAACCCTATAGACTCTGCAGACCCTGTATCAACTACATTTAAAAAAAAAAAGTCTGATTATGACTTTTCTGTGTTGTTTTGAGACAAGGTCTCATTATGCAGTTCAAGCTGGCCGTAAAATCACTGTGTAGCCTAGGCTGCCTGAAACTCATGGCAGTCCTCCTGCCTCAGCTTCCCAAGTGTTGGGGTGACAGGTATGCATTGCTGTACCCAGTTTAACTTACTGACTTTATGAGACCCTATCTCTAAAATAAAAATAGAAAAGGGGTACTGGGGATGTGATTCACTGCAAAAGTCTTGGGTTTAATCCTGATACTGAAAGAAAAGTAAAACTAAGGGCCAGACCAGGCTCCCTTTCATGAGAGTTGAGGCACAGTTAGATAGGAAACAGCTGACTCAGGGCCTATACAGGAAGCCAGGCTTGTTTAGTCCCCAACCCAATGTTATATGTGGTAAAAGACAGCTGTGCCCTACAAACCCTACCCAGCTCCCTGTCCCACAGATGGTGACAAAAGGACCATTGTTTCATGCCATTAAATTCAGGTATGCTTTGTCACACAGCTGTAGCTGACTGAGAAAGGCACCAAGTGGGGAGAGCCCACACTGGAAAATTTCACAGACTCACAGGCCCAAGTCATGAACGGAGAAGCCAGTGGCAGGCAGGCACAGGGGAAACGGAGACCCAGTGCAGGGCAGAGGGAGCCAGGCCTGCAGCAGAGGAAGCAAAGTGCATGGCCTCTGGGTGTGCAGGAGCTCAGAAAGCATTTAGTAATGAAGAGCTCAGGGTGCTGGGCTGACCAGTGCTCCCCAGAGTACCTGGCCATTCACTGAAAAAAATATGCATGCAATTTATAATTTATTATTTTTTATTTTATTGTTGTGGAGCCAGGAACTGAACTCAGGACCTCATGTTTGCCAGGCAGGCACCATGTTGATGAGTGGTATCTCTGGCTATACATTTTCTTTTGAAAAGTACTATATGCATCTGTGAGTCATAGAGTTAATCCAAGTGCTGCAACCCCCACCAGGGCTTTTGTATGGTTTTTATTGTTTCTTTCTTTTCTTCTTTTTTTTTTTTAATTTCCATATTTCTTTTGTGGAGTGAGATGGAATTTCAGCATTGTTTTTGTTTGTATTTCTCAAATGACCAAAGAGGCTGAACACTTTTTTTTTTTTTTTTTTTTTAACGTATTTATTGCTCTTTGTTCTTCAGAGATTTCCTGTCTGAGCTCTGAGTGAAAAAGAAGATTCTTGAGGTGAGGGAAAAGCCTGTGATTCTAGAAATTTTGGAATCAGAATTTGGTTTGTAAAACATCCAAGAGAGCTGCAGAAATTGTGCAGAGAGGAGAGAGGAGATGTGTCTACCTTTTCTCATTTTGTATTACTTTCATTTTCATCAGAAAAAGATACTGAATTTTCTTAAATGCACTTCAGGCTCATGGAGATGATGCTACTGAATTCTTTGTAAAAGTCATTTCTCTTATTTCCCCCTGGCACAAAACTTCAATTATTCTCTCAATTAAAATGAAAGGACCTGCCACGGCCCCACCTGTTGCCTTTTTCTCTGGGACAAACTCCACCACCTGACTCTAATAAGCACTGATGGGTTTTTTTTTTTAACTGCTGTCCACTGGGTGGCATATTCTTTGCAACAGCTGCATCCCTTCACAGGGACGGAGACTGGGCCTCAGTTTGCTTGGCTGAAGCAGCTTCCACAGGAGTCCTGTGAACAGAAGGGTGGATCCAGTTGGGATGTGGAAATCATCCTTGGGACCCAGAACTCTGGCCACTGCTCTCTCTCCTCTGCCCCAAGTGGCAGTTGCCCACCTGAGTGTGCAGTTGGAGTATGGCTGCTCTGGGTCTAAGAAGCCAGATCTGAATCCCTGCCTCTGTCCCCTAGCGGGCAAACCGCAGGAAATTTGAAGCAGAGGAAAAGGCCTTTTTCATTCATCCTCAGCCCGGAGCATTAGTCTTCCATGAGACCCTGAGGCCACTGCCCTGCCCCTCCTCAACCCTGCCCTTTCTTCTCAGGCTTTTGAGGTCTTCCTATGTTGCCCATAATGGCCCCAGACTTTTGCACTGGTGCAGAAATATTTTAGTATAGAAAATCCTACCTCAACTCCAAAGCTAACAGGGACGCACTGGAAACAAAACATACCCTGAAAGTCCCACTGAGATGGAGCAGACAGCACGTAACAGGAGGGCTAGTGCACCAGTAATGTGAGAAAACACAGCATCTGAGGAAAAGATAAAGGAGTTCCTCTAAATGGATTACACTGAAGCCATGAGAGAATCAGATGCTATGGAAGAAAAAAACAAAACAGATTATTTTTATTTTTAACAAAACAAAAGAACTTGTCAAACTAAAAATAAAACACATTGCATAGACTCTAACAATTTACTGGCTGGATAAATAAAAGATCAACTACATTTGAAGAAAATTTGTGAGAGAGGATGCTGGAGAAGTGACAGAAATAAGAAGGAGAAGGGTCTTTGAAATTCTCAGCGGACCAAGCTCCTGGTTACACAAGTGCAGGGACTGTGATTTGATCCCTGGTACCATTCTCCTCACTGGCCCTGCCTGGGGGCATGCTGAGCCTGGCACTAGAATCTGGGTGCGGTGGTGCACACCTACAGTCCAAGGTTCTGGGAAGGCTGAAAATAGGAGGATCACTATGAGTTTGAACTGTGTAAACAAACAAATAAATACAAACAAAACTTTCCTTTAAGAAACAAGAAAGAGAATAAGCAACATGAGGAGCACGAAGAGTAGGACGTGGTGGTGCAGCCCTGTCATTCTTTGTGTCCTTAACTTTTCTCTAGTTGCTGGGACAACATACCCAACATACAGAATTAAGGAAGGAAAAAGGTTTACTTAGCTCACAGTTTGTGTAGGTTTCAGGCCATACTTGGCTGTCTCCAAGGCAGAGTGGCACATGGCAGAGGGCAACAGCTCATGGTAGCACAAAGCAACAAAACAGCAAGAGCAAAAGGGAGGAGCAGCGACCACAGAGAGCAAGTCTGTCTCCCTTCTGTTGTATTCAGCCTACCCACCCCTGGCTGGGCATAGCATTCACACCCACAGTCCCAGCAACAGTTACACCCATAATTCCAGCCTTGGATCATGAATGAATTACACACTCTAGAACTGTGCCCCAGCGACTGCATGAGGCTTTGGGGGAGACATCTACACACAAACCATAACATCCTTGTATTAGGAAGGCTGAAGCAGCAGGATCGCTGTAAGTTTCAGGCCAGCCTGGGCTACATAGTGAGTTCAAGACCAGCCTAGACTACCAGCCTAAAGAAATGCTCTCTTAAAGAAAACCAACCAACCAAACAAACAATTAAACAAAAATCATGAGGGATAGAAAAGAAGAAGAGGGGCTGGGGAGATAGCTCAGTAGAATAAGCGCTTGCCTGGCAAATGCAAGGACCTGAGTTCAACCCCTGAACCCACCAAAAAAAAAAAAAAAAAAATTAAAAGAGTGGTAGAATGTACCTCAAGATTGTTGCCACATTGTGCTTGCTGTCTGATGATTTTATTTTATTTATTTATTTTTTTTTGTCTTTTTGAGACAGGGTCTCACTATGCAGTTGAGGCTGGTCCTGCGCTCACTTTTGTAGCCCAGGCTGGTCTCGAACTCGCACCAATCCTCCTGCCTCAGCCTCCCAAGTGCTGGGATTACAGGCGTGAGCCACCACGCCCGGCTTGTCTGATGATTTTAGACTCTTTGTCTTACCCAAAGAATTGGTTGGGACAACTGATGAACAAGTAAATACAATTTTTATTTAAAGTAATTGTGGCTGACAGCAGTGTAGACTATAGTGATCTCCTGTCTCAGCCTGCCCATTGCTGGGATGACAGGAGGGTGCCACCATGTTGGGTTTCAGTGGCTAGCACAGTGGCATGGCATAAAGTACTAGGGATCAAGCTTAGCCCGCTGAGCTATTTCCCCAGCCCAAACTTTCTTTCTTTAACATTGAATATTAGGTATTTTGGCTCAGGCAGGCATGAAGAGTACCCAACATAACCTTTTAGAGATGGACTCTCCTCAACACCACACTCAAACCATAACATAACAGCCTATGGTAGTGAACATTTAGAATACTCAAGACAAACCCTAATCACAACGGACAAGGATAGGCAGGCTGCACTGGTTGATACATTGTGTTCACTTGAGAAGTTTAGAAGTTTAATTAAGTGACTCAGCAAAGAGTCATGATTCTTAGTTTGTAAACATCCTCATCCTTTGCAAGAGGAGGGCATGGACACTGTGTGAGTTCTACACACCCCAGCCCCAGGGTAGCTTGTTTATAAGAAGGGGAGAGAGGTTGGCTAGAAGCAGCTGTTGCCGCTTCCTTTGCTCTTTGCTGCTTTCTGCTGCAATGAACGGCTGCCTTCTGCCATGTGTCACTCTGGTTTCAGCTGAGTATAGACTGAAACCTTCACAAACTGAGCTAAATAAACCCTTCCTTCCTTAATTTTGGGTGTTGAGTGTTTTGTCCCAGGAAAGGGAAAAAAGTAACTGAGACAGGTGGCCACAACAGAGCCACAATGAGATCCAGCAGCAATCTCTGTGCAGCTGCAATGTGGGGAGGAAGCCCATGAGATGGTGTCTGGCGGGTCCAGACTGGTGTCACTCTAATCCCTGTCTTAGGCCGGGGCCAAACAAGAACATGTTCAGGCGAGAAGGGATGGACAGTGTGGTCACCTCTACACAAGAGCAGACATTAAAGAGAGAGGTAAAGGAAGCAAGTGGGCAGGATTGTGGACATAAGAAACTCAGGTGGAGGGTGCTGGCAAATGTGGGGCTAGGTGTGAACGGTCTCTGACTATACTGAAATGCTGACAGGGGTAGTAAAATAAAGTCACCCTGATTCATTTAGAAGGCATAAAGAGTGGCACTAAAATAGCAGACAAATAACATATGAGTAGGGCGCGGCAGAGGGTTAACATTTCTTAAGGCTTTGTGCTGTGTAAGAAGAAGGAATATGGTTCATCCTAGAGTGTTCAGAGTGAACACGTTAGAAAAGTTGGATGATAGGAACAGCATGGAGATACAGTACGTGACCCACAGGAAACACAAAATCTTGTCACGTGCTTGGCAACCAAGAGTCAACAAACCCCACAGAGCTGATATCATGAAGATTAGGCCAAAACTAATAAGAACTAAAAGCAAAAAGGAGTGACATTTCACATCCATTGGGAAATTAAAAACATTTCTAATAACACAGGGCCCCAGAAAAGAAATAGTAACAGATATTAGGGAACATTTAAAACAAGGCTATAGTGAAAGCTTTGCAAACTTAAGCCTGAAACTTGCAGCAGTAGCAGTGGCTTCAGGGAAAGGCAAAGCTGTAAAATATGTAATAAGAACAAATATGGTTGGGCCAGGTGGGCAGCACCTGTAATCTCAGCACTAGGAGGCTGAGTCAGGAGAACTACAAAGTGAGTCCTACAGGGCAAATCAGTAAAACTCTTGTCTCAAAGTTTAAAAAAAGATAAAGGACCAGAGTTGTATTCTCTGGGCATAAAAAGCAAAACTGGTAAAGAAGGATAAATTCTTTCTCTTTTCTCTTAGGGAACTGAAACACAGACATATGGCATCTTAATTTTCTTTTCAGTTTTTAAAACATGTATTTAGTGCTGGGTTTACAGGGTCTCGCTACATATATTGGACTCAGTGATTCTCCTGTTTTCAGCCTCCCAAGTGCTGGGATTATAGGTATGCACCACCACTCCTGGTCTCAGTCACCGGTTCAGCGTGCTTTGGGGGCAGGGATGGCATAACAGGGGCATCGAACCCTAGTTCCTGCATCTGCCTAAGCAGTGCTTTAGTCTGCTGAGCTATCTGGCTAGCAGGCATCTTAATTTTCTTCTTCAGTTTTTTGTTTGTTTGTTTGTCTTGAGACAGGGTCTCACTATGTTGCCCAGTCTGACCTTGAGCTTGCAGCAATCTTCCTGCCTCAGCCTTCTGGATGCTGGGCTCACATGCCAAACCATGACTGGTTTCTCTGAAAAAGAAAGTAAAAGCACTGCAGAAAAAGAAGGCCTGGGATATTTCCGTGCAGTGGGACAAAGGTGGTTTTTTTATTTTTTTCTCTGCATGTTTAAAAAATGTAGCACTGAGAGATATTTTCCATCCCATGTAGTAAGCAGAAGGGCAGGGAAGAAAGATAAGAGAGGGTGAAGTCAGTTTACCCTTGGGGTTCCGAGTTCCCTGAAGCTGCTCCTCATACCGGAAAATCACCTTCCACCCCTCTTACCCCTCCCACTCAGTGTCCTCGGAGGAGTCAAGGTCCTGTTTCCCCACACTTTTCCAGGCTCCCCTCCCTCAGGTCCTCAGGAGTCTGAGGCCCTCAGTCCCTCTGTACCCCACAAGGCAGCCCCTGCTCCCCACTGTGCAGTCCCAGCTGTGTTTGTAGAAGTAGGACTGGAAGCTGGATGTGGTGGCTCACACTTGTCATCCCAACACTGGGAAGGCTGAGGCAGGAAACTCAGCGTGAGTTTGAAGCCTGACTTCAAGGATGAAACAGGAAGACCCTGTCATAAAACAAAATAAGTAGAACAGCACCCCACCCCCACAGCAAGGCACTACTCATCCTCCAGTGTCCCCGACTTCCCTTATCCTGTCATTCTGTGCCTGCTCTTGCCTGTCTTTCCAGTTTGTATCCTCAATTCTTCACCCTTTTGACTTAGTTTTTCAGTGCATAGGTGAAGCCTAATCCCCCAGGTGCTAACACCTCTTTGAAGGGCACCAGCTGCACCACCCAGCCTGACCCTTCAGTGCGCCGGCTGGCTGCTGGAGGGACAGCTCCACCTGGTGTGAGATGAGCAAAAAATGTAACAAAATTCTTGCAAGGAGCTGGCAGTGGTGCTACATGCCTGTGAGCCCTGCATCCTGCAAGGCTGAGGCAGGAAGAGTGCAAGTTTAAGCCTATCTTGGAGTATTTAGCAACTCAGCCAGACCCTGTCTTAAAATCAGAAAATAAAGGAGGCTGAGGATGTAGCTTAGAGTGAAGGCTTCTGGTTCAATGTCCAGTACCACACTGCAACACACCCACACCCACACCCACACCCACTCCCACCCTCCAACCAAGCCTGGGATATTGCAGCACAGTGGTAGAGGCCAGTCCCCAGTAGAAAAAAAAAAATCCAAAGAATTTGTTAAAAGTTCCCAGGCTGCAGTTGGTGCAGGGCCGAGGGACCAAGGGCCCTGCGGCTCCACAGGCTCTTGGTTCTTCTTGGCCCCATAGTGAGGCCTTTGTTGCATGCTGAGAGCCTCAACACCCACAGGACAGCTGCATTTCCTCCTGGTTTCCCAAAGGAGGACACTGAAGCCTGGATCGTACCCCAGGGCCAGCACAAGACCAGCGCAGATAGCAATTCTGGGCCACTGGGCAGTCTTACAGCCCTGTTGTTGGGCCCCTGTCCCTGGGACAAGGCTGCAGGCACTGCACCCACCACAGACCCAGGGCTTTACTAAGAGCGCCCGGGCCCTGGTCCTGTCTTACCTGCCCCTGGGCCCGTGATGTAGTCTGATGAGGAATCCAGTCCCTCTAGGGTCACAAGTTCAAGGCACCAGCCAGTCTGAACTGAAGTCCTCTGTTGTCTGAAGCAGGCGAGGCCCAGGATATGGCTGTCCTGACTCATGTGCTCATGTGGGCCCTTCAGCACCCCCTGACCCACCACATCTTGACCCAGCCAGTCTCTGCCTCCCTGGAGAGAGAACTAGGAAGGCCTTGTCCTCCTCAACACACCCAGCAACCAGGCCCCACCCACCTTGCAAAGGCCCTGCCCTGGTCCCTCTTGTAACTTGCTAGGTTTGCAGGATGCCTAGTCAGACACCTGGGCCATGTGTGTGCAGGCTCCCTGTGTCCTTTAACTGAGGTTTCTGCAATAGGTTGAGGGAGCTTAACCTCCTTTCAAACCTTTTATTTTTTTGTGAGGGGCCTTCTATGCAGTGCAGACTGTGAGGTGCATTAAACTGGAGCGGTCTCTGCTGCCTCTGCCTTCTGAGTATTGGGATTGCAGTTGTGCAGCTGCATGTGGGGGCCCTGACTGCAGCTGTCAGGGCTCGAGGAGGATCGGGGCGACTGCTGCCTTCAGCAGCCAGGAGGTTGTGCTAGTGACACACGATTGCCAAGGCCCATGCCTGTAATCCCCAGCCCTCTGGGGGCTCAGGCTGAGGGTCAATGAATTCAATGCCGGCCCGAATGACATAGCTAGACCTTTTCTCCAAAAAGCTAAGATCAAAAGAAAAAACAAAATCAAAGTCACTAAATTGCCAAGGCAGGGCTCAAACTTATAATCCTCCCTCAGCCTCCCATAGTCTTGGGCTCAGGAGCGGGCCGTGGAGCCCCCACCCTTGCCATACATTTTATTTATTTTTTAGTGTTGGAGACTGAGTCCAGGCATGTGCGCTAGCTCCACCACTGAGCTAGATCCCCGGTGTCCCCTTTCATGATATGTTACTAGAGTCACATTAGATTCCTGTCCTTGTTATTGTTATTTGTGGTAAGATTTCACACTGAGCTATATCCTGAGCCTCTTTTTTTTTAAGCATTTTTTATTTTATTTTAATTTTTTTCTTGTTCCAGAACTTTTGTTTGTTTGTTTATTTATTTATTTTTATGGCTGGCTCAGCCTGCCCTGAGGACATGGCTGGCACAGCATGTGGTGCCAGGGATCAAACCTTGGTCCCTGCAGCCACCTAAGCTTCCCTAAGCAGGCGCTTTAGACCACTGAGCCATCCTGCTGGGCCCCTCCTGAGCCTCTTTTGATTAATTAATGAGTTAGTTAATTTTGTGTTTTACTTTGGAACAGGGTTTCATTGTCTCATGTGCCAAGCTCTAGCCTAAGCTGGAAGTTGTGATTGCTCAGTGTCAGCCTCCCTGGGGGCTGAAGTTAGCAGTGAGCACAGCTGCATGGGCTTAGTTGGGTTTTGCTACTGTCACATGGCATTCTGTTCTTATTCCTTACCCTCCAACTTTTATATTCTTTTTTTTTCTTCCGGGACTGGGGTTCGAACTCACGACCTTGAACTTGCCAGGCAGGCACTTATGCCACGGAGCTATCTCCTCAGCCTCCAACCTTTATATTCTTGATTTGATTTTGTTAACAGCATATAGTTACATTAAAAAAAATCCTGTGGATGTTCATTTGTGGTTT
This sequence comes from Myocastor coypus, assembly GCA_004027025.1. Classification (NCBI taxonomy): domain Eukaryota; kingdom Metazoa; phylum Chordata; class Mammalia; order Rodentia; family Myocastoridae; genus Myocastor; species Myocastor coypus. Next base: position 5,040 of record PVJA010042976.1, on the reverse strand, counting down.
AACTATAGGACTGTCTCTCATATTTAAACAGTTATTAATGTGTTGGTGTTTTTAAAGTACTAACTAATTTTGTGCTGTTTGCCATTTCTCTTTCTTGGGTTGAACTAAACACCTTCTCATCATACAGTTTCTCTTGGGAGTTATCTGTCTCTTTGTGTCTCTCTTTAATTTCCCTTAAAGTTAAAATCTGCATGTTTAACTTGCCAAAACCTACACTCAGTACTTCCACCGTATTCCTAGACAGACATGTGTTGTCCTGTATTTCAGTTCTGCTTTTTAAAAACTCTATGTGCGATATTGTCACACAGGTTCCTCCATCTGGGACGGGTTCCTTCTGCCCGAAATACCTCCTGCGGCATTTCTTCCAGGGAACACTCCCTTCCAAGTGACTCTCGGAGTTTCTCTTTGCCTGAAAAAGTCTTTGTCTCCCTCATTCCTGGAGGACACCACTGGCTTCACTGGGAGGAGGAGCAGAATTGTTCTGCTCCAGAGCCGCTCGTCACAGCCACTGGCCTCTCCACGAGCTCGGGCACCTGTTTCTTCTATGTGTTGTCCTTTGTGTCTCTGGTTTTCTGCCATTTCACTGTGATGTAACTGGGGGTGGCTTCCCTGAGAGGAGCTCAGGGATTTAGGGGACAGGCTCAGGGGAGGCTGAGAGGTGGGATCAAAGGAGGGGATGTCTGGGGCTCCCCATAAGGAGGTGCCTAAGTGCCCACATTAAATCTGGATGTTCATTCAGCAACCCCAGAACACTGGCTCTGCATTAGATGCTGTTCCAGGTGGAGGGTGCACCAGGTGACCTCTCCTTTGGGATTCTTCTATGGGAGGGGGTTACTTCACCTACCGTCATGCTGTGTAAAGGCCACATTTTCTTGGCCATTCTTCCATTGATGGACATATAGGCTGCTTCTAAGACTTAGGTGTTGTGAATTGCATTGCTAGAAAAGTAGTATGCATAGATCCCTGTCACATGGTCTTTAGGTCCTTCTGGAAGATATCTGGGAGGGTACTGGCCAGGTTGGGTGGACTTTGTAGTTTTAGTTTTTGAGGATGCTCCATGCTGATCTCCATAGTGGTTGTGCTGTCATTGTTAGGTGAGGGAGCCTGCTGGCCTTGCTCCTCTGCCCGTGCAGATCCCAGACCTGTTCTACTTTGCTGATTTGTGCAGGCTGCAGGTGGAGCTGAGCATCGACAGCAGATTCCTCTTGCTGAAGCCTGAGCTGCTGCTGGCTGCAGGGGCCTGCGAAGGAGCCCACAAAGGGCCAACCCTGCAGGTGTCCACTGTGGACCAAATGCTGAGGACTCTGACCTGTGTCCTGCAGGGAGAGGGTCCATAGAGGATCTTTAATTTGTATCGTTTTATTTTGCACCTCAAATGACCATATTAATTTTTTTTTTTTGACAGAGTCTTGCTGTGTAGTTCAGGCTGGCCTTGACCTCACTATATAGCCTAAGGTAGCCTTGGCTCAGGGTGATACTCCTACCTCAGCCTCCCAGAGTGCTCACCCATCCTGAGAGCTCGCTTTGGAACTTTGGTCATTGCTGAGGAGGGGGTGGGGTGCTGGCGGGGCAGGCACTGCTGCCCCATGGTATGGGGCAGAGTGAGCTGAGGAACAGAGGTGCTTCCTGCTCAGGATCTCAGGTGGCCATGGAAAGAGGCAGTCTGGGATCTTGTGGGGTCCTGGACTTCGAAGTTCCCAGGGAGTCCCCACTGCACCACAGGAATCTGGTACACTCGTGTGGCCCACGGGCTAACCTCCGCCCATTATTCATTTTAGGACAGGGTCCCGCCAAGTCACTAAGTTGGCCAGGCCAGGTTCCAGCTTGCCTTCCTCCTGCTTCTGACTCCTGGGTGTGCTGGGAAGACCGCGCCAGGCCGGAGGGCCCCGCCTTTTTTTTTTGTTTGTTTGTTTTAAAGAAATTTTTATTTTTATTTTATTTTATTTTTCTTGTTTCAGAACTTTTGTTTATTTATTTATTTTTATGGCAGGCTGAGGGCAGGGCTGGCGCAGCATGTGGTGCCGGGGATCGAATGGTTGTCCCTGCAGCCGCCTAAGCTTTCCTAAGCAGGCGCTTTAGACCACTGAGTCATCCTGCCGGGCCCGGCCCCCTTTTTGAAGAATAAAGAGAAGAGGAACCGAATTCGTGATGTGTGTAACGCCTTTAGCCGCGGCGTGCACCCAGCGAGCGCTCGGTAAGTGCAGGGGACCCGACTGGGCTTGTTCTGTCTCCCAGCTACGCTATACTACTCTCTGTGGCCTCGACAGGCAGGTGCGGCTGGCCCGCGCTTCCCTCTGCCACCGGCAGGGGGAAGCATTGCTCCATGGCTGTCTGGTCGCCCTAAGGTCGCCGGCGTGCAGGCAGAGCGCAGGATGGGCTCCTTGGAAGCATGCAGCCTCGGCTTACGCATTCGGGGTCTCTGCGACTCCCTGAGGGGCTTGAACACCAGGCCAACTCCACATGGGACCTTGGAAAGCCCTCGAGCGCGCAAGCTGCGAAGAGTTGCACATGCCCATTAAAGTGACTTCCAGTCCAGTTTTCCACCAAATCAGAATTATAGGGCAAATGAATCATAGCAGGGGCACACACCACAGGGACCGGGTGCAGACAGAGACCGGGTACTTTGGGAGTCTGCGGCAGCTGCAGACGTGTGCATGTCAAGAAATCTTCACAGTGGTTCATAGTGGTGAACATCGAAAAAGAGCATTCAACAGCAAGTGACCAGTTACAGCAAGAGTGACAGGGCCATAGGATACAGCCTGTCACTCATATTCTGTTCTCAGGAAGCAACTTCATTAAAATGTTCATAGATAGCCAGGCGTGGTGGTGCACGCCTGTAATCCCAGCACTCGGGAGGCTGAAGCAGGAGGATCGGCGAGAGTTCGAGACCAGCCTGGGCTACCAAAGTGAGTTCAAGGCCAGCCTGAAATGCATATCGAGGCCCTGTCTCAAAAAGACTAAATAAATAAGTAAATGAATAAATAAATAAAATGTTCATAGACTGACTGACAGAGGGAGCATCTGTTCACTGTCTACTAAGTCTGCTCACCATTACTCTAGGTACTGGAGATAAAACCGTTGATAAAGTCCATGTTCTTCCTGTCCTTACTGGGCTCACTTTCTAGAGGAGGCGATAGAAAAGATCAACCAGATGAATTTCCCCTGGTGTGGTGAGGTATGGCCATGCTCCCAGCATTCAGGAAGCGGAGGCAGGCAGATCCCCCTGTGTTCTAGGCCAGCTGGAGCTACATAGTGAGTTCAAAGCCAGCCTGGGGTACATAGCCAGATCAGACCAGGCCCCATCATCTGGGATGTGTGCTTCCAATGTCACCAGTGTGGCTTCTTGTGGACACAGAGAGCTGTGTCTTGGGACTCTGGGCAGAAGTGGTGGGAGAGAGTTGAGTCCTTCTTGTCTTGGGCCTCTGACCCAACGTGACCTCCATCGCCTGCACAGGGCTCAGCACAAGTCTCACACCAGGGCTGCAGGGCATTTGCTTGAGAGGAACCTGGGTGGGGCATTACACTGTGTCTTCAGGCTGATAGTGTGTTTAAAGAACAAAGGGTCTCTCAGGGCCAAGCCAAGTTAGCGGCTTGGGGTGTGGGGTGCAGGAAGGACAGTGCAGCTGTCCTGAAACCATGTTCATGCGTGCACTGTGGCTGCAGAGGCTGCTCCCACACCCCAAGGCTGCACATTCCCAGCTGCTTGGAGTGGAAGACTTTTTTAAAAAAAAAAAAAACAACCCACCCTTTTTGTTTGGTTCTGGAGGCCAGGTCTTGCTCTCCATTTTAGGCTGACCTTTAAGCTCACTGTGTGGCCCAAAGACAGTTTTTAAAATTTGAAGTCACTAAGTTGCCTGTGCTGGATTTGAGCTTGTGATCCTCCTGCTTCAGCCTCCCAGAGTGTGAAGGTCACAGGTGTGTCCCACCACACCTGGCTTCTCATGCTTGTCATGGCACTTAAGGCCCACCTGGGACAATGCCTTCCTTCTCAGCTCAGACTCTCCAGGGACAGCGCTGCCTTGAGCCCCAGTGCCACAGGTACAGAATAGGGATAAGAACCTGTTAAGACCAGGTCTTGTGAGGCAAGGAGCAGGGGTCAGGATAGTGTATGCCTCCCTGTTGTCACTGATTTGTGTCCTGAAGAGGATGTGGGCAGGTTGGCGTATGTCACCACCTAAAGCTGTCCCAAGCTGCTCTCAGGTGACTTCTGAGAAGTCAGAGTTTTTGTCCCAGGATGGTACCATCTCCTGCCCAGAAGCATCCCAGGCCAGGTCCTTAGGCACTCCCAGAGGGCAACATGCCCTCCCTGAGGGTCCTCAAGGCAGGGACAATAGTCTACTCCATTCTCTGTCACCATCAGAGAAAGAAGAGAGGGTAACTGGCACAAACGCTGCCGAGACTGACTAGAAAAGGGTGCTTGGGTCTGCAAGGGTGGCGGCCATCCACAGGGGAGCTGGGGTCCAGGCAGTCTTGTCCCCTTCCACTTCTGGGGGTCTTGGGGCTTAGGCCTTACTTGGGACTGGCCTCTGTTCCTGTCTGGACTCTCCTCAATGAGTCAGTGGCCCTCTAGCTTCCCCAGGGGCCTCCTGGGTTGTTGCCCACAGAGCTGCATCAGATGACAAGTGTGGTGTCAGCATCTCTGCGCCCTCCTGCCTGCATGGCACACGCTGAACTGGCCTGTGCCTTTGTGACCCATGTGGTACCCCAGGACTCCTTGCAGCAGGCACCCAGCAGCAGAAGCTCTGGGGACAGGCAGGCCAGGACTCAGTAGAGTAGATGTCCTGGGCCCAGCCCCAATCCTAGTTGCCATTGCTTGGCATTTGTGGCGCTGTTGTGTGAACCCTTGCTATCCCAGCCACATTGAAATGGCCAGGAAGGAGGGCCAGACAGCACTGGTCCAAGGGACCAGGGGGATCCCTGGATGGCTGTGAGACCGTTCCTTTGGCCTTGCTGAACAGCCTGGGCCTGATGCCTGGCTCTTGGTAGCGTAGGCTGCCTTTGTGAAAGAGATTTTTGCCCTGGTAGTGTTTTGGTCTCTCT
>PVJA010042975.1:0-17034 GCA_004027025.1 Myocastor coypus | reverse complement strand
TGCTAATAAAAGTAATATAAAATCATTATAAATCATTAAATATTATCTACTGTTGAACAGGATAAAGAAAAAAGTTAACTTACTTCATCGATTGAGACAGAAAGTGCATGCAGTCATGATATATAATCTCCAAAAGGGGTATTTTTCAGCCCTCTGGTGAACATCTATAGAAAATCTACAACTCACATTGCGTTAAACAATAGAATATAACATATTTTACCTAAAGCCGGGAACAAGACAACCTCTTATTCTATAAAACTAAAATGAATATTGTTATTCTTACATTTTAAAGTGAATATATTTGTATTTTAAATGTAATTACATATCAGAAAGAGATTAGACTGTTTATACTAAGAGTGAAATTCAATTTTTATATAAGCACGTGTAATTTTTTCAGACTTAACTCAGGAGTTTAGTTTTTAAATTTTGTTCTAACATAATCCATGAAAGGCACTCATCACCTCATAGCTATAGACACTTCAACAATATTCCTAAAAATAACGTCAAGTTACTGTCTTTTATATCTAAAATTGCTCAGTATGTCTGAGTTTTAGTAGATAGGACCTTAAAGCCAGAAGAGTAAAAAATCAACTGAAAAAGCCAAACATTTAACATTGTGAGCTGGCAAAAGATAACAATATTCAGTATACTTCTCATTACGTTGGCAAAACCTACTATAATACATAGCTGACCACAGTTCTCAAAGGTCTTGATTTAGGACTAGGAATATGGCAAGACTGAGAAATTTCATTTTTCCATGAAAGGTTACGATGTTGGCATTTTAGTATGCTGGAATTTGGTGGTAATACTTACACTTTTTTCAATTAATTGTGTTGGTTAAATATCTTTGGAGAATCAAGTAAAAACTTTCAGATATTATATATTTCTCACTTGAAGTCTGTCTTACTCTTCTCTTATTGCTGGGACAAATACCCAACACCCAAAATGAGGAAAGGAAAGGTTTATTCAGTTTACAGTTACTGGAGGTTTCAGTCCATATTCCGCTGGCTCCAAAGCTGAATGGAACAGGGCAGAGAAAATGCAGTTCATGGCAGTGGGACAGCAACAAATGGTGACAGAGGCAACCAATCAACCAGGGCAGCAGAGAGCAACAGAGAGAGTCTGTGTCTCTGTTTCTCTTCATGTTACACTCCAGGCTCTCAGCCTCAGCCTATCTGACCCAGACCATACTCATAAACCCTGCAGTACTCACACCCATAGTCTCATCAGTACTAAAACATATAATCTAGTGGATCATGAGTCAAGTCTCAAACTCTAGAAGTCCCCACTCCATGACTACATGAGGCTTTGGAAAGACAACTAGACATAAACCATAATAAAGTCAAAAGTCAACCTCCAAAATGAAGATTAACATTAGGAAAATTTTGATTTAATAAAATAGAAGCTTTGAAATTTTATTGGAAAACAGAATTGAAATTATGCATCTTCTCCATGGTTACTGTTAGAGCTGAATTATTCTCAAAAATATTTATTTATTTATTTTGAATTTTAATTTCTATTACTTTCAATAAGAGATAACAATATGAGATTTTCAAAATATGTTAGTAATACACTTGCAATAGTTGAGAAACTGCATGTTGTTGTTCTCACAAATATTATGACAAAGTTTCTAATCAGCATTGGTTCCAAAGGGGGCGGGGAGAAAAAAGAAGAGAAGAAAGAGTTTTCTTCTCTTTGAACTAGGAGGAAGTAGTTGTATAGATAGTCCAATCTTTCATAATTGCAGTGGGTTACTGGTGAAACTGGCAATGTTGAAGGCTGTTACAGCTCATCGTACTAATCTAGCTTTACATTTTATGCCTTGTAATTAAGCCTTTCTGTTGGGTGATTATGTGCAAGCCAAAGCAAGACATGTCTAACAAAACTTTCATCATTTGTACGTCCAGGGTCAAATCTCCTTAGGATTAACTTTGGAACCATGTGCAGTGCTTTGTAGAACTGTTGTCAGTGTCAACCACCAGGATGAGTCACAGCCAATGCTTGACCAATTTGCTCTCTGTGAAAGCCTGAGAGAATGTTTTCTCCCCAAGGGATTCTTCCTAGGCACACTATACTTCACTTACCACTTTCCTCGGAGGTCCCATAATCTCCTTGACCAGAAAATTTGGGAAACTCCTGAATAATAGGATGTTACAGCACAGGTTCTCTTATGTCCTGAGTCCTTACTGACATTGAAAGGCTAGAGCCAAAATGATGGCTATCCTCGTAGCACTTCTTTTTCTCCACTTTTTGGTCTGTTAACTTACATTCTTAATCATCCAGCAGAAAAACTCTGTGATACAATTACTTCATAACGTAGGTAATTGAGCTCAACCTCACTGACTTTCTAAATATCATACATCTTAGACTTAGTTTGACATTGATATTTTCCTTCAATCATTGATATTCTAATAAATCTCTACATATTGCAATAAAAGCAGTTACACATTTTTATACAGACATTTAGAAATCTAAGGATGTACAAAACTGTAGCCTGTCAAGCCTATGGTATTTCACCTAGTCTCTTATTCTCAATTAATATCCTTTTTTTATCTTTTTGTTAACCAATCATTTACTTGAGAGAGAGAGAGAGAGAGAGAGTATAGCAGTAACTGAGTTTACAATAGAAGCAGCATACATCTGGAAGTCCTGAATGACACGCATTCCAAGTGCAGTTTTAGTGTTGCTTCAAAAATCTTTGATTTCAATTCAGCTGTGTTATGCCTTTCCATTTTTGTTTCTTCTTTAGATTTCTTATACTAGAGAGACTATACAATATTTACAAATGTAGGTCTGGTTTATTTCACTTGTGAGTATATGCTCAATATACATCCATTTATATATGAACTCTTCCAGTTTATCATTCTTTATAGCTGAGTAATCTTCCATTGTATAAAAATACCACATCTTTTTTAACCATTCTTCAAATGATCGGCATTTTAGTTGTTTCCAAGACTTGGCTATTACAAATTTGGCTGCTATAAACATAGGTACAGAGATATCGCTATGGTATGATGTTTTCAGTTCTTCTGGGAAAAATTCCCAGTAGGGAGATAGCTGGATTGAACAGGATTTCCAGTTCTAGGTTTTTAAGGAGCCTCCTCACCACTTTCCATAATGGTTGCACCAGTCTGCGTTCTTACCAGCAGTGGAAAAGTGTTCCTTTTTCTCCACAGCCTCTCCAGCATTTGTTGCTGGTTGATTTCTTTATGATGGCCATTCTTTCTGGGGTGAGATGGTATCTAAGTATCGTTTTAATTTTCATTTCACAAATGGCTAGTGACATGGAGCATTTTTTCGTGTATTTATGAGCTTGCTGAATTTCCTTCTCTGAGAAGTGTGTTCATCTCAGATGCCCATTTTTGGGTTGGGTCTTTGAATTTTTGGACCCTAATGGTTTTCAGTTCTTTATAGATTCTAGATAGAAGACCTTTGTCTAAGTTCTTATTAGTTAAAATCTTTTAGAAATTTGTAGGTGTCTTTTCATTCTGTTGATAATTTCTTTTGATGTGCCAAAACTTCTTAGCCAAAGGAGGTCCCATTTGTTGATGCTTTCAAGTGTTAAAGGTACATTCTGATTTTTGTCCATGATTTTTTTCCTTACCCCAATGTCAAGATTTTCTCCCGCTTTCTCTTCCAGGAGATTTAATGTTTCTAATTTAATATTTAGATCTTTAACCCATTTCGACTTTAGTTTAGTGCATGGTGATAGACTAGGGTCAAGTTTTAGTTTTTGGCACGTAGAGAGGCAATTTTTCCAGCAGCATTGGTTAAAGAGGCTATCTTTCTTCCAGTAAGCATGTTTGGCCCCTTCGTCAAAAGTAAGGTGTCTGAGTTTGTTTGTATATGCTTCTGCATCTTCTAATCTATTCCATTGATCAGATCTATTGCATCTTACTACTTGACATTATCATTTTGTATGGAAGCAATCTCTGTATGTTGGTGAAATTATGCTATTAGCATCTATGGGTGTTTGGTCTGGATCCCCCAAATTGGTTCTCCTCCAGAAGTGCCTAGCTACATAACAGAGCTCAGGCTGCTGAGTGCTGTGAGGCCCAGTGGGTCTGGACTGTGGGTGGAGATGGAGCTCTGGAGTTGAGGAGTCCTGGTAGGCTTGCGGGCCAGATGGGTTTCCAGAGGAGATGTGTGATGGGTTCGGTACTGGAGCTAGGGCAGGAGGAGCTGAAACAAAAAAGGGGGGGTGGGAGGTAGGTGGGCCAAGGGTCCTTACCCAGCAGGCGCGCTTGATCAGGACACATTTTGACTTTACAAACTTGCAAGGAGATAAAAACACTCACGTTTAAAAAAAATAAGTTGTAAATATATTCAGTGAAGCACAGCCTTACAGCCCTATGGGCATGACTTCCCTGCTTTCAAGGATGTCACGTAAAGCTGATCATGTTGTTATAACACATGTGTGAAAGTCAGTCTCATTCATTAAATGTTTTTTTTTCACTACCTGCTGTAATTTTGTCTATACAGCTGATTACGAGGACTGCTTTCCAAATGCAGAAAATGGTATACTTTTTATAAATGTTCAACACTGATTGAAAAAAAAAAAAAAGCTGTAAATTCTGGAATCCTTTTTCTCCTACCCGTTGGTGCCAACTCTAGTCAAAACCACCTACATACAGCAGTTCTGCAGAGCATGCTGCTATTAGCCAACAGAATGATCAAGGCTTTAAACAACGGAGTGCCAGATTCACCTCAAGAGCCTCTACTGAAGCTTGGAGGTGACCCAAACCTCAAATATGCCAGCTATGGACTGAGTTTCAATTACCAAGAATGTATCATCTTGATCCAATGATTTTCCGAAGGGATTCTGGGGTGAAACTCAGACTCGGGAAGATAGTTTTCTTCCAAAATAAGCACATACATTTGACTTTAGAAAGAAATGTTAGACACTTAAACCTTCCCTTGGATTGAAGCTCTTCTTAACTACAGAAAAGCTTGGTGTCTTATTTTAGGTGTTGCCTTCACAAATATATTTCAAAGAGTTATTACACAAAGAAGATGTAAATCACTGTTGTTATGGAGTTATGACATTCATTAGCTTTCACTCTGAAACATAACTTTTGAACTCTATTTTGAGACATTAAAATATAAATGAGTATATACAAGAACAAGAACAACAGTCTTTTTTTTTTTTTAACCTGGGATCTTGCACTTGCCAGGCAGGCCTTTGTGCTACTGAGCTACCTCCCTGCCCCAGATAGTCTTAATAGAAGGTACTACTAAAAAGCAATGATTACACTTCTTTTTGAAGCTCTTTTTTTTACTTTTTTTTCTACTTAACAAAGTGAACCTAAGTCTTAGAAAATGTCTGACTTTCAACCAGCCAGATAGCTCAATAGACTAAAGCACTTGCCTAGGCAGACCACAGGGACCAGAGTTTGATCCCTGGGAGGCTGTGCCTGCCCCACTCCAGGGGCGCACTGAGACTGTAACTGAGAATAGCCATGCTAGTGCACACCTTGCGCTTAGGAGGCTGCAAGCAGGAGAATCACTGTGAGTCTGATCTATGTAGTAAGACCCTATAGATCCTGTGCTAAATACATAACATAGAAGAGAAAATGTATGACTTTGGAAACTAAGGAGTTAATTCTATGCATTCATAGTAAATGAATCAAGAATTGAAAGTTCAATGGCAAGGGCTCGCCAAATAGCTCAACAGGTTAAAGTGCACCCAAAGAGGCACAGGGGCCAGAGCTTCGATCCCTGAGCCTGCTGTGCAGGTCACACCCATGGGGCCCACTGAGCTGACAACTGAGCCTGGGTGCGGTGGAGCGGGCCTGTAATCCTAGCTCTTCAGTATACAAAATAAATCAAAATGGATCTTCAAAAGCAGTCAGTAATTCTCAGAAAGACTGTATAAATTTTATTTCAAAGATAAAATATACTGATATGAAAAATAAGCGGTTAGCTTCTGATGTTTAATGAAAAACAGTCAACTGCCTTCTGGAAATCTAGTCTTCAAAAGCTGTAGACACAGACGAAAGGAAAACTGGTGTACTGCTGTGGGTCTTTGTGATTTGTTTTTTATATTGTGAAGTCATTCTCTCTCTCTTTCTTTCTCTTTCTCCCTCCCTTCCTCCCTTTCTCCGCTCTCACTCTCTCTCTCCCTTCCTTTCTCCTCTATTGACTTTTTTTAAAAGATTTTTTTTTAATTTTTTTTTTTTTTTTTTTTTTTTTTTTTTTCTTGTTTCAGAACCTTTGTTTGTTTATTCACTCATTTTCATGGCCGGCTCAGCCCACCCCGAGGGCAGGGCTGCCACAGCATGTGCTGCCGGGGATCGAACCACGGTCCCTGAAGCAGCCCACGCTTTCCCAAGCAGGTTCTTTAGACCACTGAGCCATCTCGCTGCGCCCCCCCTATTGACTTTTAAGATTACTTGATAGTATTAATTCAGTAGTATTTCCCCTACCTGAGTTACGTGTTTCATTCTGCTAGGACAAAATAAAACCTCTTTTACCCCAGAAACAAATCGTAACAGAGTGGTGAACCTTGATAAAAATATTAAGTACTTTCCAGAGGAAATTAAGATACTTTAAATGCATCATTATATGTTTGTCACTAATCATAAGTGACTTTAAATACTTAACTAATGAGATCTTAACGTGTTAAAATTAGCAATTGTCTAATGAACAATAAGCTGCAATCTCCATAAAAACAGATTTTTAAATTTGAGAAGACAGTTATAAAGCATTAAGCAATAATTAAAATATTTTGCAAATATAATTGTAGCATTAAGATATAATTGATATATTATCCTATTAAAAGATAGTGTTCACATTTTTGTATTGTTTCTTCAAAAGCTTTAGGTAAGTATAAAAACATGGATGAATAAAGCATACATTGAGGATCTCTGTTATTAAAGGATGTGGAAGAAATTTATGGTCATCTTTCCAATGATTTTTAAAAAAAAATTAGTATCTACATGAATTGAACATATTCACTTTTTTGTAATCTATTTTACTTATTGATGATGGTGAGATTATTTTCAGCAGCTTTAAACAGGAACCTGAAATGAAAAAACTGTGAACTATTGTGATTGATATGCACGAAATCACTGATGGGTGTAACAAGTGCTGCTAATATCTAAAATGTGATTCTCTACCACAGAGCATGAACTGTAGACTAAGTGTAAAGTGATTCCTTTTTGATCATCACATTTGATCTCAGGAGTTATTTTAACAGTAATCAAAGGAGTAGTAGTTTGGTGTCCAGATGGACACACCCCAAATAAACGAGGTTGCCCTGGGATATTGGGTAGTTTTGATGCTACCTCTGAAGCTTTGATAAATATGCTACACTTCCAGAACACCTGACTCAACGGGGCATCTCTGCTTGCTTCACAAAACCTCCTAGCAACAATCAAGTGTTTATTGATTCAGAATATGATTTATTGCATTCCTTCAAAAATTGCTTCACATATATTTTGCTTCATATGTATTTTTTCATATATATAATCTTACAGCATATGGAAATTTTCATTTAAATGGTGTTAATACATTTGCTTTTGAGATTTCTTCTGAGAAACAGTATCTTAGAAATGTGGAAAGAAAAATTTCATGATAGCGTAAGAAAATAGTACTGTATAAATCAATACATTTCCTTCTTCAACATATAGTAATTCAAAAAGTAAAATGAAGTGTTCTAGTTTAGATCTAGAATTTCCTCAGAGGCAGCAGTGAGGAGAGTAATTGGATCACAGTGGTGGGGCACTCCTTGGTGCATTTAGCTTCTGACACTTCAGCAGCTGTTATACTGTTGTGTGGGGGGAGGGGCTAGAGGCGGGTCTGAGGATGGGGCAGTGTGACCTGACTCTCTCTGTCTCCTTGCCTCTCTCTTTGCTTCCTCACCTCCGTGGCATGAACAGCTTTCCTCTGTGGTGGCTCCTCCCATGCCATTTCTGCATGTGAGCCAGCCAGCCATGGACTGAAACTTCTGCAACTATAAGGCAAGAGAAGCTCTCCTCCTTGAAGTCGTGGTGCCCTGCATTTTGCCTCTGCCATGGTCAGACACACACACACACACACACACACACACACACACACACACCATAATTCAAGGAAAGATATACAGAAATAATGAGTAGTGCACTGTAAATAATGGTGATCTGAAATCTAATGTAACTGGTGCCTGGCACTAGCACTGTGACATTGGTCCACACATACACGAACTTGGATTATTGAGATGTAAAGTAAGGAATTTGATGTATGTGATTTATGCATGCACTTTACTAACTACGTAAACCTGAGTTCAAAAAAAAAAAAAGTGATCACCAATATATGTCAAGCTTGCTACTTGGAAATGATGGAGCTCTACAGACAGGTACTACTAAGGTAAACTCTGGCATTTGAAGCAGACTGTTTACAAGATAGCAGTGCTGTTCCTATACCAGCAAAAACTAAAATAACATACTTTTTGGAATGATGGCAGTTTCAATAGACTGAACATCCTCATTTAGCTTGGCTCCATGATTACATCTTATGTATCCTTTCGTATTCTTAGAAGCATGTCATTACTATAACTGGATGGAAGATACCAGTCTTCATGTGTTAAAAATCAAATAGTATATTCCAAAAGATAAAAAATAATGAGTGATTTCATGGAAATTTTTGAGTGACATAGAAATATTTGAAGTACTATTTGTACTTCTGCAAAGGATGACTTAATTTAAATTACTGTATAACATTGAGATCCCTCCATTCAAATTGCATCTTAATATTGCTATCCTATAACAAATGCACCAACTCATTCCACCAACCTAAAGGGAGTTAACAAGGTTACCATTTTATAGAAGGAGAGGTTGTAACTTAAGCAGGGGTATCTTCAGACCAGTTACATGAGGCCATCTCACTTATTCATGTTTGTGATTTCTTTTAGACTTTCCATAATAAAATGTCATAAACCGGGTAATGTATAAGAAAATAAGAGTGCATTTTGTCATAGTTTTGGAGCACCAGGAGGCCAGGATCAGGCTTGTCTGCTGAAGGCTCCCTTCCTGACTGGCAGATTCTGCTTTCCTGCTGTATGTTTGCACTGTCTCTTCTTCTAAGAATACTGTTACCATTCGGTTAGAACTCTAGCACTTTGCATCCTCTTAGCTCTGAGAGTTCTGATGTATGAATTTTGGCAGGGACACATTCAGTCCATAGTTTTTTTGTTTTTTGTTTTTTTTTCCCCAAGCCTCTAAGATTCATGACCTTATCAAATACAAAATGTATGCATTCCACTCCAAGAGCTACAAAAGTCTCAACTTGTTCCAAAACAAATTCCATAGTCTTCAGACACAAAGGCATTTTCTTTGGCTTGGTTTCTAGCTCTCCACACCCACTGGAGGGGCAGTATCAACCCTGCTGCCCCAGGGAAGCCATACTCCTTTATGCTGGGCACACTGCATACACCCTGAGCTGTTAGCTAGGGTGCCACATTCTAAACTTGAGGGGAAAAGAAACTCGTCCTATCTCTAAGTGGGGTGGCAGCCCTGATAATCTACTTCACCGGACATCGCTCTTACTTCTTGGGGAGTAGCATGCTTCTACAGGCCAATGACTTCACAGCCCCATTCGGCACACCATGAGGAGTTTTAACATCCTTGCCTCATCCTACCAAATTTTCTCTCTTACAATTGGTTACACCTGGCTTTGTCTGTATTGACAAGACGCCATCACTGTTTCTGGCTTCTGTTTCCCACATGGCTGGTCAAAGCCACAGCCAAATCTGAGATCTCTTTATCAAATGATTTTCAACTACACCTTTATGCTTTGTTTTAGAAACTTTCATAATTATATAAAGTGGCATTGGGGAGGCCTCGAACAGCATAAATGGATTCTCTACAATTTGTGAAGGTTGATTGACCAAGATCAAGATGCCCATAAATTCAGCATCTGGTCGAGTCTGTCTTTCTAGTTTTCAGGTTGGGGTGTTCTCGCTGTTTCATCACATGGCAGAGAAAGAAAGACAAAGAGAGAAGAGAGGGCAGGGATTATGCCGGTGTCTCTTATCATAAGGAAACAATCCCTATCAGAGAAGGCTGAAAACTAGTCTTTGGTCTTCATTTCTTCCCTATTCCAAACAGTTGCCTTGGGAATTAGGACTGATGTAACTTTCGAGGGGGCAGAGTCCAGATCGTATCATCATTGTCACTTTGGCTTTTGTTTTGGCTCCATGCTGCCAGGACTAATCTGCCACTTTGACTGAGTGGTTGCTCAGTCCTGTGTGATGCTCTCAGAATGTGTGACATGCACCGCAGAACTATTTGCCTTGGAGTCTCTGTTATCTACTTATTCCTCTGGCTGCAGCAGCGTAATAACTATACTGCCCCCATTGAATATGACATCTTGTTGATTTCATTCTTTCCCTTATCACAGGCCTTTCTTATTGCAGTTCCACAAAAACTAACCCCACAAACAACAACAACAAACAAATTTCATCCAACCCAGTTATTTCTATGCTAGATATCTCCCTAAAGTACCACAGTACAGTGCTATGTACACGTCCACATTTATAGCAGCACCTAGACCTTAGACGCTACCTATATGTCCTTCCACTGAGGAATGCATAAAGTGCTGCATCTACACCCAATGGAGTTTGACTGTGCTGGAAAGAAGGAGTCTCTTGTGAGAAAATGGATGCACCATAATGTTAAGTAAAATAAATCAGACACACAAGCTAAAGTTGAATGTGGTTTCTCTTTGTTAGAAACTCCAAAGTAGAAATACAGAACTGAATAAAGGAAACAGAGAGATAGGACCTTTTGATAAAGGGAAGGGGACCAAGAGATCTTGGGGGCTGGAGTGAAAAGAAAAATTAAGAAGAATTATGTTCAAGTACCAACTCCTCACAAGGAATATAACTATTATGTACATGGACATGGACTAATTTAAAAAAAAGTTGAAGTAGAAAAAGAGACTTGCAGGAAGAGAAGGACTCATATGCTTTTCCAATTTTGTCTGTACAAACTCAAGTGGATGGTGAGTGGAGCGTGTCAGCACAGCAGGGTTTAGATTTAAAAGTGTATCTGAGAATCTTTGAGTTGGTGACTAAAATGGGTAATTCTGGCCCTTTCTCTTCAGGAAAGCTTCTTTCCTTTCTACTAGAGTCAGAGAAGCTCCAGAATATAATAGCAAAAAAGAAACCATGTGATTTCCAGGTCCAGACTCAGGAAGACTGGCAGCTTCTTGGTTCTGTCCACCATAGTGAGAGCTTTAGCAAATCAGCTTTCATGCTGTGAGAAGCTCCAGTGACATGGAAAGGCCACATGGAGAGGCCAACTTAATGCGTTGGTTCACTAAATGCTTAGCCAACCACATACCCACTGGCAAGTGAGGAACTGTGCCCTCGTAGGCCTCCACCAAGCCCATCTGTCTCTGATAGATATACATATTATTATTATAAATATTTGTATACTTTTCCTATTATTTATTTTTTCAATACCAGAGATCAAACTGGGGACCTTGTGCTTGCCAAGCAGAAGCTTATATATTTTTATGGTACAATATATTATAATTACTTTCAGTTGCATTTAAGTAAGCATGCAGTTAAATAGTGCATACAAACTAACCTAAAACATTGAATAGAACTTAAAATTGCCAGTGAAAGTTGTTCTCCAAACTGAGTGGAAAAATATATGTGAAATTATATTATTATATTATTTTACTAAATAGACTTCTGATTGCTGAAATTGTACACATGTAAGCAATCAATGGTCTTTTGAATGTTTGTAGTTTATCCTTGTACATCATAAAATAATTTTATTTATATTTTAGAATGGCTCATAGGCAATTAGTGCATTACATAAACATAGTATTGTTTTTGATGATGTATTCTGTGGAATGCAAAAGTACTAGTTTCATACAAAATATTTTATAAAATATTTTCTATTTTGTGAACTATAGAAATGGAGACTAACTTTTCACTACCATGAAATTATTCTGATTTTAGAAAGTGCATTATTCTAATGAACTATGAATATTTGAGAGAAAGTTGTGCTGATAATTCCATAACATTTTCTCATCACTGACTTGGGCTGTTCTTGGATTAAAATCCTCCTTGTGCCCCACTGCATAAGTTTTTAATCATGCATATTTTACACATATGAAAACACATATGCACACATACATACATATACATTGAACAGGCACACCACACAAAAGAAAGCAGTTTCTGTTTTCTCTGTGTTCTAAGCATTGTAGATGACAGGAAGAAGAACCTCTTCTACCCCAAAGTTCAGTGTCACTTCCTATTTTTCTCACTTCAAACTTTGTAAAGTCCTTAGAAATGTATGAGTTCTCAGAGTTTTATGCCTAGTGAGTAAACTTTAGTAGACCAATTGTAGAGAACACTAATGTTAAGCCACAGCTTAGGTAAATTAAGTCTATATTAATAACATAAGTATCTGATATTTCTATAAGTGAATCATACATGCAATACAGGTACCCTCAAATAATGCTTTGCTGTTATTACACAGTTAGAATGGAAGGCTCATGATTCTAGAAAAAGTTTAATGTTTTCACCACAGTGAAAAACAAACTTAAAAGGATGCTCATAGCTTCTAGGACCAATGTGTTAAACCAGGATCCAGACATAGGTGACAACTGGATCATAACAAAAACAACCTTTCAACAATCCTTAAAAGCTATATATTTTTGAGTAAAATATCTGTGCCATTATAATACCTGGTACATCATGTCATAATTAAGATTGTGTCACTCTTTCTATTATAAATCACTGGTTTAAAGGCTCATAAAACAGCTGTAAAAGTGAGTTTCAGGCTCATTTTGACTCATTTCAGGCTCAAATATTAAACCAGGAGAATTTGTTTTTATCTTCATTTTAATTTTTCCCCTACAAACATTTTTTTTTCTTGGCCTCTTTAAATGAAACAGAATTTCAAGTAGATTTTTTTTTCATGTGCCTTTTTGATACTTCATGAATCACAACCAGCCTTGCTTGTTAAAAATCAAATCCTACAAGTGCTTGATGAATTACAGAAAGTAATCATCTTAAGTCTTTCAAATGCTTGTTTTAAACATGTCTTAAATATTTTAAACATTACATGTGATCACTAAATATCTAAAAATTTTATAAGATAGCTACAAGAAACTCTTTTGTTCTTTCCTTTACCAGGTAGTACCAAAGAATTTAAAGGAACCTAAAGAATACCAAAAGCTATTTTGCAATTGTAGATCTGACTAACTGATTCAAACTTCTGGTTTCACAGAACATAATTGATAGCAAGTCATGTTGGCCAACTGGGGATTCTTACTCTCTTTTGCCCAACCAAATTGGCTTACATATATTTACTAAATTCGCCTTGCAAATGGAACTAATTGGATATATAGTGACTAATTTACAATATTTTAACCATTACAGGAGAACTATTTTGTCACTAATGCATAATAACCTTAAAACAATAGTTGATTGGCCTTGTAAGATTCAATTCAGAAGCAAATGAAAAGTTAGCACATAAAAATCACACTTAAAGTTGAGCCAACCATTAAGACATTCTATGTGACCAGATTTTATTTTTATTTTCTACAATGCAAGAATTTGTTTCAAGTCAAAGAGACTAATTTTTTTAAAATGTATTTAGGACAGGGTCTACAGAGTCTCACTGCATAGGTTGGACTCATAGTGATTTTCCTGTTTTCCATCTCCCCAGCACTGGATTTACAGGTCCCTGCCATCATACCCCATCTCAATCATCATCTCAGCATGTCCTGGGAGCTGGCAAGGCACAGTGAAGATCGAACCTTGGATGCTGCACTCTGCCTAAGCAGGAGTTTTAATCCACTGAGTTATCTGGCCAGACCAATGACTAGGTATTTTTTTTTTTAATTTTATTTATTTATTTATTTATTTATTTATTTATTTATTTATTTATTATTTCAGAGCCTTTGTTTGTTTATTCACTCATTTTTATGGCCGGCTCAGCCCGCCCCAAGAGCAGGGCTGATGCAGCATGTGGTGCCGGGGATCGAACCACGGTCCCTGAAGCTGCCCAAGCTTTCCCAAGCAGGCGCTTTAGACCACTGAGTCATCCTGCTGGGCCCGAGTGACTAGGTTTTTAATATGCTCTTCTCTGCAGGCATATCTTTCTTTCAAATTGAAAGACAGAATGTATAAAATTGAGTAATATTAGGTATCACAGTCATCCTAATTTAAGTGCTGACTTAATGATCACTTATGTATTTGAATACTTCAATTATCGATTATTTTTATCAGCAGTAGCATTGCTATTGTCATGCTTTCAGTTATATTCTTACTTGATTTAGATAACTATCTTTTACTTTTATTTATTTATTTATTTATTTATTTATTTATTTATTTATTTATTTATTTATTGTGGTACCAGGGATTGAACTCAGGACCTTGTGCTTGTCAGGCAAGCACTTATTCTACTGCGCTATCTCCCCAGCTCTACTAACTATTTTGTGTGTTTGTATTTACTTGGCTTCAGACAGATGGCCAACCACATGACACCAAACATTTTTCAACCTTAAAGGACAAATTATGCTCTTTCAGAAAGTGCTGAAGGAAAAGTGTATATGTGTTTTACAACAATACACCAAATTAACAAGTACTGTTTGTATCTGGAGATGTGATTGATGCTGTATACTATTGAATCTAGTCATCTAGACAAGTTTTGTCACTTCAATTGATAAGGCATAAAAGCAACAATACGGTGTCCAAGGTTGCATGGTTAATGACTGTTTGGCTCCTAGGTTACTCACTGCAACAATTGTGGGATCACTGTGTCAGAAATGCAAATGCACTTGATCACCATGGTGAAATGGAACACACAGGGAAAGGTTGTATGCTGGTGCTGTGGTCAAAGGGCTCAGCTCAGACCAGATGGGAATGAAGGTCACCAAAGGAAGACAACTGAGAGGAGAGAGTCTAAGCCTCTAAGTGCTGCCAGCCTCCAGCTATGAGTCACACTCAGGCACCAGGGGGTTCCAGGCTGGGAGCCTAATCATTACAGAAGAGCAGAAGTCATCAATGGCTGGCTTTGCCTGAATTCTTGACCTACACATTCTTTCTGTAACAATTCTTTCATACTTCTTACTTCTGGGATAGCCTATTACAACTATCATAAGAAACAAGTAGAACTAATTAACTCAACTGATTAAAAAATTATAGTTCACTTTGTAATAAACATGAAAATAAATAAATAAAATATCAATTCAGTTTGCATATAAATATCTTTTAACATTACTTGACTATATTGGAATGTGGCTTTATGATAATAGGGAATTCAATCCAATGAGAGAAATAAAAAGATTTCAAATATACAGAGTTCATGTGTGAAAATCATCCAACATGCCTTCCATTAAGGGAACAGTAAGCTCCTTAAGGATAAGTATCAAAGAGAGGTTTCAATTTGATTTTTAAAACCCATCCCTCTATTAAGGGTTTGGGTTCATCTCAGTGTAAAAATAATAGTAGTAGTATTTGTAGCTGCACTATGATTGAAGCTGCAAATATCTTTCATTTTATGCATGTTCATCTTTTTATTGTAGCACTTCCTCAAAATAATTTTTCTATGAATTGACAAGGGATATAGTCAAACAATGTCATGATTTTTTCTTTGATTTTATTAGATATATTTAATTTAGCTTGTTATCTAAAGAACTGAGAGTTATGGCTGCTCTGAGATCCATGTAATCAAACAGCACCTTTGGTGAAATTGACTTATCTTGATGTTTCTGAACAAGTAGCTTTAGAATAGGTAGATTAGAATGTCTTCCATGTATACTAAAATTCTGCGAATCCAACTTTATTTTATAACATAATCTGAGCAATTTACCAAATGACACACAAATAAAAATTCATGGTAGTTTTTCTATTAAAACAAAAATCTGCTTTTAATCTATTCAAAAACTAACAGCTTAATTATGATTATTATATATTAGTCTTTTTGTCCCTGATTCTCACCATTAAAAATGATTCTTTAGCTATAAAATTTTAAAATGCTTAATTAGAAGATGATACAAAAATTTGTACTGAAGCAATTCATGCACAGATTACTTCCTTTTAAAGAATTGCATATTGAAGTGTGAGTCTTACGCGAACTCTTCCTTTGGACAATATATATGTATTGTACAATTGAATACACATTTGATTCCATTGATGACTGAGTCCAGAGAATTTTAATTTAATATTATTTATTGATACATAATAATATATTTATGGTATAATGTAATAACATGACACATTAAAATGAATATACAAAAAAGTCATAATACATAATTATAAATATGTTATAAAACATAACATGTATATATTATAAAATGTTTAGGTCAGCTTAAACAGAACTTTCTCTTGAAACAATTATTTTGTGTAATGGTGAAAGAATTAAGAATATTTTTTCTAGTTTTAAACTATCTTATCATTAGGCTCCCAAACTTCTTATTCTTATCTTAGTGCACGTTGTTGAATCTGCCTTTATGTCTCCATCCCAGACCTCACCCCAGTGCTTATTCTTGTTTAAAAGAACAATCAAATAAACGATTTTGCTTTATATTTCCCTCTTATTTCTTCTAGGTACCAGGAATCAAATTCAGGACCTAGCACTTACCAGGCAGGTGCTGTGCTGGTGAACTATATCTCTGGTGATTTATAGTTCTTATAGTGGCGATGGCATCTCGGTGTCTCAACAGTTTGCTGGGAGCAATTGTGTAACGTATCAGCTTCTGTTTTCTCATACTTTCCTTTCAAATGTAATCAATAATATTATTTTCAATATGTGAAACAGCTTTACAAGCATTAATATATTGAAATATTTGCTATTTTTTACAGAAAGAATGAAAAACAATGCATTTACAAACTGAAAAATATCATCACTTTGATTTTTCTTTTGCGTTTTCCCAGTTTTAGGTCCACTCCTGCCAGGTAGATATATCTTTATTGTCAAATTTGATGGCATTTACACTGTCTTCACGAAGTATATCTGAACCTTGCATGTTTTCCTCTTGTACATACTGCAAATTTTTGTTGTGTTTTTTTTTTTTTTTTTTTTTTTT
>PVJA010042974.1:0-17019 GCA_004027025.1 Myocastor coypus | reverse complement strand
AAAAAAAAACGTTGAGAACCACTGCTATAAACCCTGGAGACCCTGTACTAAATACATAAAAAAAGATTACAAAATAAAACCAGCTGGAAAAAAAATTTGAATATTTTTATTGAACATTGTATACATAATCAGCTGATTTTTAAATGTTTAAATAAAAAATAAAATGAATCTTACAGTCTAAGAAGTAAAAAGACAGCAACAACACTTTCAACATCTATCTAATAGCTTTAACTTTTTATTTCAGTGAGTAATATTGTATTTTTAATTTTTTTCTTTGGCTTGAAAGCCATAACTAAGCTAGGCATGATCGTACATGCATGTAATTCCCAGTACTCAGAGGCTGAGGTAGGAGGATTGCTGCAAGTTCAAGCCCAGCCTGAACTGCATGCAAGAACCTGTCTAAAAAAAAAAAAAAAAAAAAAAAAAAATTAAATAAAAAAGTAAAGCCATAACAACTCCCAAGTAAAAATGTCAGCATTAAAGATAAACAAATCTAATAAAATATTGCATATCTGAACTAAAATTTGTACTTACAAACCACCCAAAACTTATTGTACTGTTTTATCACTTTACATTTTGAAAATAAATTTTAAAAGCTTAACACTTACAGGCTGGGGGTGGGAGATAGCTCAGCAGCCTAAGTGCCTGCCTGGCAAGGGCAAGGACCTGGGTTCAGTCCCTGGTAGTGCATGTCTTGCTGGCCCCAGACCCCTTGAACCCAGGGCACACTGTGTTAGCCACTGAAACCAGGTGTGGTGGTGCATGCCTATTATCCCAGCACTGGGGAGACTGAGACAGGAGGATCACTATGAGTCTGCCCTGTGTAGTGAGACCCTACGCCAAATACATACAGATTTTTTTAATGTTTAAAAAATTTATAACTTAGAATAATACACTCAAAGTTCATCTTACTGAAGTACATGTCAGAACATCCTTCTCTTTTGGCTGAATAATGTTTCATCCTATGCACACATCATAGTGTGCTAATCCATGCATCTGTGGGGGACAGTGAGTCACTGTCACCCCGTAGCTATTATGAATAAGGCTGCAGTGATCATACACCTTACAAAGATCTCTTCAAGATACTGCTTCCAGATGTTTTAGGTCTATAGTCAGAAGTGAAATTGCTGGATCATGTAGTAACTCCGGTTTTAATTGCTTGATGAGCTAGAGTGTCAGCACCATTTTATACTGCAACAAGGCACAGGGTTTCAATTTCTCCACAACCTCACCAACACCTGTTATTTTGACAGTAGCCATTCTAAGAAGTGTGAGGTGACATCACAGTGTGGCTTTAATTCACACTTGCCCAGTGACTACTGCTGCTGAGCATTTTTCATATCCTTAATAATCATTTATATATCACCACTGGAGAAATGTCCACTTTTTAAATGCGTTACTTGTGGCTTTGTCATTGAGTTATGGTGGATCTTTTGAATATTAATCTCTTGTCAGATATGTGACTTAGAAATATTTCTCCCATTCTAATTTCATTGTGTCAACTATGTCCTTTGATACCCAGAAGTTTTTGGATTTGATAGTCTCATTTGTTTATTTTTGCTCTTCTCATCTATGCCCTTGGTGTCATATCCAAGAAACCATTACCAAACCCTATGTCCTAAAGCTTTTCCTCAGGGCTTTCTCTGAGGAATTTTCTTATTTTTAATTTTTATATTTAATTCCTTAATCTATTTTGGATTGATTTTTACATATAAGTTGAGAGCCCACCTTTATTTTTCATTGCCCCATTTGTTGAAGACATATGTTGTTCCCATTTTGTGATCTTGGCACTCTTATCAAATATCTGACTCCATACATGATGCTTCTGGGATGTCTCTTCCATTGGTCCATGGATTGATCATTCTGATATACACTATTTTAATTATAGTAGCTTCATAATATGTTTTAAAATCACAAAGTATAAAGTCTCAAATGTTATTCTCCTTTTGAAAGATTGTTTTAGGTATTCGGGATCTTTAGTATTCTCTTTCTTAATTTTATTAATTTCAACAAAAAAGAAATAGCAATGAGGATAATTTTAGAACCCATCAGTAGGACAGCCATAATAATCAACACAATGCTTATTGTTGTCTTCATAGTAGTTGTTCAGAGTACAAGATGTAGACATAAGATTTCTAAAGACTATTGGTACAAATTTCCTTTTATCTGAGCTAAGAGAAAGTAGTTGTATGTATAGTCCAATATTCCATAATAGTAGTGGCTTATCAGTAGAGCTGGCGACGTTGCAAGCTGTTGACTTGAGCCTTTTACAATTCATCATACTAATCTGTCTTTACTTTTCATGCCTTGTGGTTAAGCTTTTCTGCTGGGTGGCTAAAGCCAAGTTAAAGCAAGACCTATACAATAAAACATGTAACTTTGTACATAAATATTAGGATAGATTTTCTATTTTTTGAAAAAAAAAAAAAAAAAGAAAGAAATGTACTTGAGGTTTTCTTTGTTTTGTGCTGTGTTGTTGATTTTTTAATTTTGATTTCTTTCTGGTACTAAGGATTGAACCCAATGCCTCTGCACTGAGCTACATTCTCCAGTCTCTCATTCTCTGCATTTTATTTTAAGACAGATTCTCACTAAATTGGAAAATTGCCTGGCCTGGTCTGGGCTCACATCTGAGGTCCTCTTACCTCAGGTTCTCAAAGTGCTGGAATTACAGATGTGGACCACCACACCCAGCTTTGTTTTTATTTTTGCAGGTACTAGGGATTGAACACAGTCTTGGCATGCTAACCAAGCAGTCTACTACCAAGCTATATCCCCAGCCTCATTTCAATTTTGTTTTGGGACAAGGTCTCAATTAAGTTCGCCAGGCTGGCCTTGAATGTTCAGTCTTACTGTCTTGGCTTCCTAAATACCTGAGGTTACAGGTATCTGGCCCACAGATCAACAGCACTGCCTTAATGTCCTTGGGCAGTTTCATTGGCCCTAATTCTACAGTGTGTGTGTGTGTGTGTGTGTGTGTGTGTGTGTGTGTGTGTGTGTGTGTTGTTTGTGCATGTGTATAAAAAAAATCTAATGAGAAAATAAATTGTTCTTCCAAAATATATCCCCTCATCCTAACACTAATTTGAGGTTTCATATGTCTCCTATCCACCTGTAGAATTTTTATCTAGCTACAATTTTACTCCCAGATGCAGAGTTTCAAGAAATTTTTCCACTGTAGCCAAAGAAAGAGGGTCAAATGTTTCTTTAATAATTTACACAATCACTTGAGCCTGGTGGGGCATGCCTATAATCCCAGCACTTGGGAGGCTGAGGCAGGAGAATCATTGTGAGTTTGAATAGCCTGAGCTATTAAAACTGAGCTCAAGGCCAGACTGAATTGCATAGCAAGACCCTGTCTCAAAAACACAAAAAACTAAAATATAATGTGTGCAATCTTGTCCTCACACCCACTATGTTTACCAGATCACAAGTGCTTATCAGTAAGATCCAGCCAAACCTTCAGGGTTCAAAGTCAAGCAAGGGACACATTCGTCACACTGCACTGTCGTTCTTCCAAATAGCCATTTACCAATCCTTTTGGTAAATGGCCTTTTTCTTCAATCTTTTCAAGGAAGGCCAAAGAGACAACATGAACCAGCAAAGATTTATAGTGCTCTGAAAATCTCAATTAGCCCTTCTTCTTGTCCCTGTGGACATAATACTAGGAACTTCAATATTCTCTCCAACCATCTAAGCTGCCTGAAATTATTTTATACAGAGTATAAAGTGTATAATACTATATGTCATATAATATTATTACATATGTAAAATAGTATGCATGTAGTCCTTCACAGTCTTTATTTGCTCTGCCCCTTGCCCCTCTTTTCTAGCCTAGCTCTCTTTTCCACATTCTGGCCCTCTCTAGCATACCTTGTGTGTGTTTTCCTTTCTTCCTTTCTCATTCCGTTTCTCACTAGTCCTTGGGAAATAGTGTAAAATATTTTACTCCACAGAGAACCTACCATGGCTATGGGTCAGAAGCTAAACTCAAGTACCTTCAAGTGTTGTTCCACTTTTTTCACATGTGAAGTACATGGTAACATTTTTACAAAGAAATGTGATATTCTTGGTTTTTCCTTGAAACAAATAACCCTCTTTCATTGTTAGAATTGTGACAGAGATAGACACAAGACCTACTTCGTTTTCCTCCTAATCCTGTACTATCAAAGGGTGCTACCTGTCCTTCCTTAGGACAGGAAACATGCTGAGTGTAAGAAGGCTAACCTCCCGGTAGGGTTGGCCAAGTGGACTTGTGGGCCTGGTTGCTAGATTTGACATTTCAAGAGACAGAAATCCAAGGCCTGGTGGTACATGCCTGACATCCCCAGGCACTCAGGAGACACAGAGAACACACCACTTGGATGGAAACTCAGACCTGGCAGTGAGAGTTACTCCTTTCAACACCACCATGTGCCTTTCTTCCGGCAGCCCCCTTCCTGGGAGCTGCTCTGAGGTGCCCGCCATCAGCACACAGCTTACACAGTATCATAATTGTACTGTATCACAACTGCATGGCACAGGGCCTAGCACACAGTACACAGAGTAAGAGTTGTTTCCTGAAACATTATCATCATTAAACTGCTAAGTAGTTTGCCTCTCTTACCCTACAGTCTTGCCCAGTCCAGACTACACAATCCAAAGCAGCCCCCAGACCTCCTTGCCAGGACACAACGCGAATAGGATTTATGGCTTTCCAATATACACTTATATATGCAATATATGTCCAGATTGGCTTCTGTCACCTATCAGTAGAAAGTGCTAGGACACGAATCCACCTCATGCTCGGCAGGCCGAAAGGAAATTCATGGAACTAAACATCTGAACTCCTGGATGAGAGGTGATTTCCTCACAGTAGGTCTCAACAGTTCTTAAAACATCCTGTTATAAATTTTATATTCAAATTCCAGGATAACTGCGCTGAATATTCTACAGTGGAAGGTGGCTAAAGAAGTTTGGTTACATTACTGGTGCTGACATCGGTACGGGAACGTCTGCTGCAATAAGAAAGCCACTTCCTGTGACGTACAGTGCTCCTAAGGTTTGGGTCTTGCCACATCCTGATAGACAAGACTCATCAGGCTAGGCTGACTGGGGCAGTGCACGCGCGCACACACACGCTCACCCTAAGAGAGGGTGTGAGTAGAAGCGACACTGCGTCCTCCGTCAGCGTCGGCCCCCAAGGCCTTACGCAGGGTCGGTGAGGGCCACAGCAGCAATGCCTAGCGACCGTGCCCCTCGGGCTTTGCTTCCTTTGATCCCAAAATCCCACCACCCCAAAATACGAGACTGTCAGGCTGCTCTAAGCCTCCAGGGACAACAACGCTGAGCCGCGGGTCACGTGCTGAAAAACGGGCGTCAGGGCCCACTAAGTGAGAACACGGGAGACTGCTGCCGAGAGCTCCGGGCTGTCCGGTTGGAACCCCGCCCTGGCCCCGGCCCCTGGCCCCGCCCCCTGGCGCTCTCACTGGCTCCCGCCGGCCCCACCCTACAGGCCCCGCCTTCGGGCCCGCCCTCCGCCGTGCGCGCGGCCCAAAGTCCCTCGCCCGCAGCGGGCTGTGTTAGTTGCTGCTGCGGCTGCGCTTCCTGCCTGTCCTCCTTGTCACCGCTGCCGCCATGCCCGGAGGGCTCCTTCTCGGCGACGAGGCTCCCAACTTCGAGGCCAACACCACCATCGGCCGCATCCGTTTCCACGACTTTCTGGGAGACTCGTAAGTGGCCCCCGCGCGACCCGGCCCCAGCCTCAGGGCCCAGGACCCTGCGGAGCCTCCCCGGTTCTCCTTTCCCTCCCGGCCGCCGCAGCGCCCTGCCCGCCGCCGCCTCCCCGCTCCCGCGCTCTGCCCACCGAGCCCCCGGCCGCCCTGCACCGCCCCTGTGTCCCCAGCGTCGCCGGCCCTAGATGTTGGTCCAGCTTGGGGAATGGGGCGACACAGGACGTGCGAAGGAGAAGGTTTGCAGTTCCATTACCCTGGGTTTGGTCAGCAGCCGATCTCTTGCGGTCCGGCGGAGGCCAGGGGCAGGGCAGGCTGATCGGGGGGGCAGGAGGCGCCCGGGGTCGCACTGTCCTCCCTCCGTCCTGAAGTTTGCTCCGTGGAGAAGCCGGGTGCTTAAGGCCAGAGTTGGAGGAGAGCAGGTTAGGAAAGCCCCCACTGTGTAATCTGAGGTTTCTGCCTGTTGCGTGGTATTCTCAGCTTCTGGACACAAAATGTGATATATAAAACCGCCAGCTGCCAAGTAAGTGGCCGAAAGACTTTGTCCAGAGCCACCTTCAATGGTCAAAATAAGATTTTATGTAACGGCTTTCAGGGAAACCAAGACCATTCTGCCTGTGGTGTGTGTCCTTCATTCCACAACTTGTAACAATTTAAGGGAAGGAACATTCAGCTGCAAAGACTTATCTTGCCAGTGGAGGCCGGTCCAGGAGCCAGAAAGACATGTACCTCCCCACTCTGAGTCCCTTTTGTTTGCCAGCGGTCCCATCCCCCTCCCACATTGCATCCAGCACATGGGCTTGCAGTTGATAGGCGGACTGGTGACTCATGGCACTCTTACATAACTAGAAGTAAATAGGTGTCACTCTTGTTGTATAGCTTTAAATCAGGAAACTGTAAGTTGCATGGTTTTAATCAAATGCATACCAGCCATATCTAATTACATTATGATTTCAGTGGTCCGGGTCCCAGCTGGAAACTATACTTTTTATATCCAGGATCCAGGCATATATTCATAGAGAGACAGAGAAGACTATGAAGTTAATCAGTGGTTGGACAGGACTATAGAAAAAATATGGGGGAGATTCTCACATATCAGGCCTACTCAACCCTTTTTAAGTTTGTTTTCCAGCTACTGATTAAGGGGAAATTAAGCTTTGCAAAAGGAGAGGGGTAGAAGGGTGATGATTGGAACTCTGAGACATGGCAAGCTGAAGACTTTTGGAAAGAGATTATGGCTAGTCTTATATTGAGAATCTAGATATTAACATTTCTCCAGAATTCCAGAAGATTTTCATAGTGTGTTTCTACCCATTTCTGGCTACAACCCTCACCAGGCAACAAAATCTTGCCAGAGCTCTTAACTTTGGATGAATTAGAAGTCTATATTAAATTAAGCTTATTTACTGTAGCAACAATTATAAATGCTGCCACTGTTTAAGCTAACCATAGTTTTTGATTGTTTATTGACCTCTGGATCTAACTTTGATTAAAAGTGGCACCTTCTCAGGGAACCACTATTAAGAAGATGAGAAAAGTATCTTTTTATGTACAAGTTTACCTAGATGTTCCCTACCTTCTCTGGAAGGAACTTTCAACCTTCTGTGTCATGATTTTTTGGCTAGATTTTCCAAACTCCATTCCATATATAGATAGTTTCAGGGTAGACTGTCAATTTCTGATAAGGGTTAACTTCTGGAGGAACAACAAAAAAAAAAAACACAAACTGTAACTTAAAATGTTAATCTAATCCTAACTGATGGTTGTAAACAACTATAAGGATATGGGTTCTTCTGCATTTGGTGAGCTTATTGAGGCTTATCACTGATTCTGTATGTGGTAGCAGGTTCTTCATGGTACATCTTCAGTAAGCAGAACTTAACCAGGGGTTTTCTGAGCTCTGTACTTGGAGACCATGCTCTTGAAAAGGAGGAAACCTCTTGTCTTTTGAAAATGAGGAAGGAAATGGGATAATGTAAAGTGAGATACACTTAAAAGCAATAGTCTGGAAACGGTGGGGAAGGTAGGCCAAGTTAAGACATTCTTGGAATTTATTCTGTTACTAACTCCAACCCTGCAGTAAACTGGAGTTTGGCTTCTGAGGGAGGACAGGATGTGAAATGGCTTAAAACCAGTTCCCCAGAATGACTCAGCAAAACAACCTGTATTGACTCACAATGGAAAGTCTTTCCAATTCATGCCCCTTTGTCAGTACAGAAATGGCCAGTTCCACCCCATCCCCCACCCATTCTGCAGACTTTAAGTGTCTTGTGACCCTTAAGAATAGGTCATGTCTGAAAAAAAAGTCGAAGTTCAAACTTTTACTCATAGCGAGGTTGTTTATTTGCAAACATGTATGTCCCTCTTATTGCCCTTTATTAAAACAGGTATAACACATACTTCCATTTCTTCACCACAGGACCTTTCATTTTTGTAAGGTCTTCTCCTTTACTAAAAACCTTGAAAGATGAAGGGTAGATGTATATGAGAAGATCCAGGTGGGAAGGTGGTGCCCTTGTCAGCTTTGTTCTTTAGTGAAACTTGAGGAAATTTTAGTAGATCAGTCAGCTTAGCATCTAGACTGTGGTTAGAGATCTGGTCTAAAATCCTGACCCCTGATGGCTTAAGCCAGTGGGACGATAGAAAACTGGACGTTAAATTTTCTTTTATAGTTAAAGTAGTTCCTGTTAACAGTGAAAAGAAAATGGTACTCCAAAGTTTCTTTGACTGTTTCTTGGTGACTCAGCTTGAATTGTACCCAAAATCCATACATATTTAACTTTAAACCATTGATAATTTAGGCATTTGTGTTTACCTAGATTTTTTTTTTTTGTATATTTAATATAGGGTGTCACTATGTAGATCGGGCGTGTGGTGATCCACCTGTTTTCAGACTCCCCAGTGCTGGAATGACAGGAGTGCACTACCATTCTTGGACTCTTGTCACTGGCTTAGCAAGCCCTGTGTGCAGGGCCAGCACAGCATGCAGGACCAGGGATCAAATCCTGGTCTCTGCAATTGCCAAAGCAGATGCTTAGTCTGCTGAGCTATCTGCTGGCCCTTGTGTTTACTTAGAATTATTATAGCTGTAGAAATCTCCATTGTAGGCTTTCAGTTTTTGACATTTGGTCTAAAACCAAAGAAACCAGCACTCGGGAGGCTGAGGCAGGAGGATCATTATGAGTACAAGACCAGCCTGGGCTACAAAGTGAGCTCAAGGCCAGCTTGAAAAAGGCCAGTCTGAAAAAGACCAAAATAAATAAATAAAACCAAAGGGGAAAAAAACCTAAAGATGAAGAGATAGATAAAACTGCAAAAAGTAGCAACCCAAACTTGAGTCTTAATCTCTCACTTTCCTTCTTGGGCAGCATGAGTGTCACCACCTGCTCCACCACTTTTTCCACCAGCTACCAGTCGCTGGGCTCAGTCCAGGCCTCTAGCCCACAGGTCAAGTGGGCTAGCAGCACTGCCAGCATCTAGGCCGGTGCTGGGGGGTCAGGCTCATGGGTCTCCATATCTCCAGGGGGACATGGCATCCATGGGCCTGGCCACAGGAATGGCTGAAGGTCTGGCCGGCATGAGCAGCATCCAGACTGAGAAGATCGATCATTCAGGACCTGAATGACTGCCTGGCCTCCTACCTGGAGAGAGTGAGGAGCCTGGAGACAGAAAATGAGAGGCTGGAAAGCAAGATCCAGGAGCATCTGGAAAAGACGGGTCCCAGGTCAGAGACTGGGCCATTACTTCAAGACCATTGAGGAGCTGAGAGCTCAGATCTTTGTGAATTCTGTGGATAATGCCCATATCGCCCTGCAGATTGACAATGCTCAGTCTTGCTGCTAATAACTTTAGAGTCAAGTATGAGAGGGAGCTGGCCATGCGTCAGTGTGGAGAATGGCATCCATTGGCTTTGCAAGGTCAGTGATGGCACCAGTATCACTTGGCTGTAGCTGGAAACTGAAATCAAGACTGAAGAAGAACCATGAGGATGAAGTCAGAGGCCTTCAAGCCCAGATTGCCAGCCCTGGGTTGACTGTGGTGGTGGATGCGCCCAAATCTCAGGACCTCAGCAAGATCATGGTGACGTCAGGGTCCAGTACAATGCACTGGCTCAGAAGAACCAAGAAGAGCTGGACAAGTACGGGTCCCAGCAGACTGAGGAGAGCACCACAGTAGTCACCTTGCAGTCTGCTGAGGTTGGAGCTGCTGAGAAGACACAGAGTTGAAGCGCACGGCCCAGTCCTTGGAGACTGACCTGGAGTCCATGAGAAGTCTGAAGACTGGCCTGGAGAACAGCCTGAGGGACCTGGAGGCCCACTATGCTATGCAGATGGAGCAACTCAGTGGGGTCCTGCTGCACCTGGAGTCTGAGCTGGTGCAGACTCGAACAGAGAGGCAGCACCAGGCTCAGGAGTATGAGGCGCTGCTGAACATCAAGGTCAACCTGGAGGCTGAGATCGCCGCTTACCACTGTCTGCTGGAAGATGGGGAGGATTGAGCTCGACGATGCCCTGGACAGCAGCAGCGCCTTGGTGCAGACCATCCAGAGAACCACCACTGGCAAAGTCGCAAAGTCGTGGATGGAAAATTAGTGTCTGAGACCAATGACACCAAAGTGTGACAACACTGAAGCGGCAGGAGCAGGGTGGCCCTGGAGAATAGCAAGCAAACAAAAATTCAGGGGTCATGGAAAAAAAACCACAAAAAAGTATTGTTGTTTTGTCCCGTTCAGCTACTTTACAAAGATTTATATCTCCTTAATTCAAAGAAGCCAAGTGCCAGCCTTAATGTTACTTATTTAGGCTAGAAAACTGTTTGTTTTAGGTTACATAATCTGTTTATTCTTAAAATTAGGCATCTGCTTGGATTCAGGGCATATTGGGAGCTGAATATTAAGATCTGTGCTATACAAAAAAGGGCTAGAAAAGAAGAAATAGAAAATTACTTCAGGCTACTTGGTTTGAGTAGCAAATTTTATTACCTGAAAAGGAGTCAGGATGGTTCCATAGTTATTAAAGGAGGCAGTACCCTAAAATTAGTCTTTAAGTATTTATCTTGAATTTTGTGTCTTTGATTGAACTGAGCTGTCAATATAGGCCCTTCTGGAGGGAAGACAAAAAATTGGACTTCTCAACTATTGAATTTGAAAGTGTACAAGCATTTATTTAAAAAACAAAAGCCTGTTTTAAATGCAAATGTGGCTTTTGGTTCTGTATAATGTAGCTGTTCATTCAATAACTGTTCATTGAGTTTTGACCTTTTTTCCTTTGTTTCAGATGGGGCATCCTCTTCTCCCACCCCCGGGACTTTACCCCTGTGTGTACCACAGAGCTTGGCAGAGCAGCAAAGCTGGCACCAGAGTTTGCCAAAAAGAATGTTAAATTGATTGCTCTTTCAGTGGACAGTGTTGAAGACCACTTTGCCTGGAGCAAGGTAGACTTCTGTGACTTGTGAAATGTATCTTGTTCCTCCCCTCCTGCAGTGTCCTTTTGTATGCTAATGAGTAGACCAACATCTGGCTTGCCTTGTGTATCTTTGGAGGCTTTCAATCAGGTCTTGGAACAGAATAACGCAAGACTAAAAGGTTGAGATTTTCAGTACCACACCTCAGGCTCTGGGGAGATAAAAGAGAGGCTTAAGTTTGAGCTGACCCCCCAAAAGACCAGGGAGTTAACCATTCATCCCTTTGTAATGAAGTTTGCATCAGAACCCAAAAATTTCAGGTGCTTCTGTATAACTAAACACATAGACAGTTCTGGAAGGTGGTGAACCTAGAGAGGGGTGGGAGCTCCAAACATTACCCTGTGCGTCTTTTCATCTATGCCTTTGTGAACAAGTCTTTCCTTGAGTTCTGTGAGGTACCCTAACAAACAAGCAGCACCAAGGAGTGGGTCATGGGAACTCTAGTTTATAACCCATCCACCAGAAGCACAAGTAGGACAACCTGGAGCTTGCAGTTGGCGTTGGAAATAGAGAGGGAGTCTTGTGGGACTGCGCTCTCAACCTGTGGTGCTTGGCACTATCAGCTATGTCTCTAGCTAGAGTCCACACTGAGTTGAATTAAGAGGGCTGGTGTCCAGTGAAGGATTGGTTGGCTGGTTGTTGGGGAGAAAACCCAGGTACTTCTTGGTAATTGAAGTTCTAAGAACGTATATGTTGTTGGGTTTTGTTTTTAATCCTCTGTCATCAGAAGTACTAATGGGTGTGTGCTTTGAGCCTGGGGTATATAAGCATTGCAGAATAGCTTGATGATATTTTAGAAAGCTACAAGAAAACGTCATGTTCTCAATTCACTAGTTATTTGAAAATCTGGCTAGGACATCATAGTAACCTCTGTACTGTTAAGTCTATGATCAGATCTCACCCACTGTTTTTCTTGACCTACTTGCAGCATTCTGCCGCACTGATCACTCTATATCCTGAAATATGTTCCACCTCCAGCTTCCTCGATGTCACATCCTTGCTGTTAATGTTCACACTTAACCTGGTGTTTGATCATCATCTTTCAACTCCTAATTTATGCTGAAATTGCCTTGAACTAGTTCTTGGACCACTTTTCCATCTCTGTTCTTTCACTTGGTAAGCTCATCCTGTGTATCTTTAAAAAATATCTATCCTCTGATTCTCAGATGTCCCTCTGTGGGCTAGATGCTACTGGTCTCCAAGTAGAAACAGCCACTCCATGCACAGCATCTGCCCTGGATGGCCCACCTTCCGAAGCTTAGCTGGTCTCCATCTAGGCCCCACTCTTCTCGTCCCAGCATCCTACTCATCTCAGCCAGTGGCAATTAGATTCTTTTTTTCGTTGCTCAGAGCAGAAGTCCAGAACCCATTCTTAACCCCTTTTTTCTCATATCACATCTGATTCATCCAAAACCTTTTTGACTCTTTCTGCAAAATGTATCCAAGCTCATGTTTGGGAAAACCAACTCCCAGGTATATCTTTGTGGCTTGGCCTTAGCCTCTAGTTATGCAGGAACCTTCAAGGTGCCTCTACCATGAAATCATGTTGGTTACTATTTTCTTGTAACTTGGTAGGCAGCCCAGTGACTGGTAAAGGAAAGTTTGAATCACAAAATTAGTGAATAAATATGTTTAAAAAAAAAAAAAAAACTCTTACTCATTTAGAAATCATTAGTGCCACTTTTATCTCTATGGAGAAATACAAAACGGGTTTCTACTTTTCCATTAACCCTTGTCCTTTCACTGTCAAGGGTAACATGCATAATAAACAGATCTTTCCCTAAGTCTAATTTAAATCTTCTCATTATGTCGTCAAACTACCACAAATATGTTCCTCACTTCTGTATAGTAGTTTATATGTGTTCCTGCCTACTGTTCATCAGTGGTATTCTCCTCCATGGAGTGGCAGTGCCTTCCATTTCCCAAGGGAAGATCTTACCCATCCTTCAAGAGCTCAGGAGAACTTTACCTCTATTTCGAAGGCTTTCTCACTGCATTTGTAGCACCACTCAAACATTATAGTCTTCATACTACCCTGCTGCTTTGTGTAGGAATTTCTTAGCCAAATTAGAAGTTCCTTTGCTGACAGAGCCGTGTCTGCCTACATACTTGTATTGTACATGTGCTTCATATAACAGTCATGTCAATGTTCGATCTAGTTTCAAATAATGAAACTAGACTTAGAGGGCATGCTGGCACAAAAGTTGAATGAAAGATAAAGTTTTATTAGAGGAAGAGAGAAGTAGATAGTTCACACTTGAGATGCTTTTTACCCATGCACTTTTCATTTGTCCTTTAATGTATACATTCAAATCTTAATTCTTGTGTTTGCTTTAAGTTTTGTCACACACACACCTAACTCTCATTTCTCAGTGTCAGTTTTTAGCATAGCATCTAAGTCAGGGTGCTTTTGAGGTGTGGGCCAAGTCCACAGAATTTTCTTCACCTATGGCATCATTTCTAGATGTCTGAACCTAGAAAACCTATTGTTTCTGATGTTCTTAATAGGATTTGAGAATCCAGGGTTCCCTGGTATTGGACTCACTACTAATACTAATACTCTGTATTAGTCAACTTTTAAAAAACTTACTGATGCTTTCTTGAGGAATTAAATACGTGTTGAATTTAAGGAAATTGAAAGTGAAAGGGTTTGAGCTTATATTCTGCTGTTATTTCACCATTAAATAATGAGGAAAAGTATTGTGGTTTTGTTTGGTTAGTCGGTTGGTTGGCCTTGGGATTTTTGAGACAGGGTCCTACTATGTAGTTCAGGCTGTATCCCAGGCTGACCTCAAATTCATGGCAATCCTCCTGTCTCAGCCTCCCAAGTGCTGGGTTTACAGCCATGCACCACACTCCTGGCTTCACTCATTTTCTTATTAAAATTGCTCAGAAAAATTACTGTGTCTTTCAAGGTCATGACTATTAACATGAAATTCAGAGACTGTGACAAGTTTAGAATTTTTTCTCCTTTTCCTTGCCTTTCAGGATATCAATGCTTACAATGGCGATGAGCCCACAGAAAAGTTACCTTTTCCCATTATTGATGATAAGAATCGGGACCTGGCCATCCTCTTGGGCATGCTGGATCCAGCAGAAAAGGACGAAAAGGGCATGCCCGTGACGGCCCGTGTGGTGAGTCTGAGTCCACTTTGCAGTGAGCAGGGCCATTCAGGATCTATGTGATGACTTGGCCTGACTGGAGGAAATCAGGGAATATCTGCAAGTATTAAGTAACTGTACTGATGACAATATTATTGATTATCCGTAATGCTGATGCAAAGTGACGGGAACAGTCAGCTAAATTTTTAAACTGGTTAATTCATTGCTCTCTGAAACCTACAGAACAAAAACATCATTTATCCTAAGACGCTGTGTAGAATGAATAAACCTTTTCCATGCCTCTCTTAAGAGATCTGTCTTTGAAGTAGAGCCATATCCTCCTCCACATCTCACCTCATATTTTTCATTCTTATTTGTTCTGTCCCCTGTCCAGTAAAGAATAAACTCACTTCCTAGTCTGTATAAATGTACAGTTTTGAGGCCCAGCACAAACTCCAATTACTATTAAGAAGAAAATCATTCCTCCCTGACATAGAACCTTTTGGGGGTCTTTCCTGAGTTAAACTTACATATCCATTTTTCTCACTGGGGCAGCCAGGGCAAAATATAACTTCCTTCTTTCTAAATTTTGAAAGTAACGGAAAAGAAAATTATACTCCAGCTAGCCCAATGAGCAATTTGGTATATCCGAGTAGGTGATCTGCTTTTATTTTTATACTCTTGCATGTTTTTAATGAGTACAAAACTTTCTGAGTGGCTTTAAGTTTATAAAAGCACTGAAAGGAACTCATCCTATTTACGCCTCTCCATACTTTCTTTGCAGGTATTTGTTTTTGGTCCTGACAAGAAACTAAAGCTGTCCATCCTCTATCCAGCTACCACTGGCAGAAATTTTGATGAGATTCTCAGAGTAGTTACCTCTCTCCAGCTGACAGCAGAGAAAAGGGTCGCTACCCCCGTCGATTGGAAGGTAAAGATATTAGAAGGACAGATTACTTGTCTAGAAGGTCTAGAGGACCTGTGTCTAAATGATTGCCTCCTAGAACTAAGTTTGTGGCATCCAAGTGGGGAGGATTTTTCCTCATAGCTAAGTTTGAGGTTTGCCAAGAGGTCTTTCACAGCTTACAAAACACAACTTCACATTGTTTCCTGACTCGTAGAGAATTTGAACAAGTAATCTAGAATGATTCCTTTTCTCTGCATAAGTTGAATATAGTCCAAGTTGCTCTGAAGTCTTGAAATTTCATAAGTATGATGGCATTTAAGAATTCAAGGTTTTGGCCTGGAAATACTTAGTAAAGTCTGTACAAATATTCCTAATCTGAAATACATTCCTAAGCAATTCAAATTAAGGGATACTCAACCTATAAAAGATTTAAAAAAAAAAAAACATTTTTATCTAACCATTCCCTAATGGCAAAATATTTATAGCAAAATCTTAATTGCCTATTGTTTTAAGTCATAGATATAAAACTGTTGATATATTTATGTTGTGAAGCATTATGTTTCTCTTAAGCTTCTGTCTTTTAAACATGTAGAAGTCTCTAAAATTTGTTCATAAACTTAAGGTCTCTCAAAATCTTTTGAAATGTGTAAGGCATGGATAATACCAGAAAGAATTTCCAAATGTTGGTAGATTTTTTAAAATATACTTTACCTGTGGTAGGTGGTAGATGAGTTGGTT
This sequence comes from Myocastor coypus, assembly GCA_004027025.1. Taxonomy (NCBI): domain Eukaryota; kingdom Metazoa; phylum Chordata; class Mammalia; order Rodentia; family Myocastoridae; genus Myocastor; species Myocastor coypus. The sequence continues at coordinate 1,098 of PVJA010042974.1, read as the reverse complement.
GTTGATTGGTGGGTGAGTGGGTTTTCCTGAAAAGGAAATCCTTTAAATTCTGTATCCATTAACAGTAGACGTATTTACTGAACCATGACAGTGAGCACTAGGGAGCTAGCAGCAAAGTTTCTGCACTTGTGCTCCCACTGGGTAGATGTAAGCAGTATGAGTCTGTAGTCTTTTGAAAAGTGAGGAAGATGCTACAGAAAATAATAATCAGGTGTTGGTTCTATATTTGACTATCAAGGAGTACCTTTGGTTTGTGCCTTTGCTTTGTGGTACTGGAGTCTGAACTGGGAACCTGGCGTTTGCCAGGCAGGTGCTTATGCCGCTGAGCTATATTCCCAGCCCATCAAGGAATACCTTTGGAAGGGGACCTTTGGAAGGGAAATGAAAAAGCCAAGGTAGCCAAGGAATGCACGTGACAGAGGGATGAGCAGCAGAGGCAGACAGCTTTACAGGGAGAACTGAAAGGAAACCAGTACCTGTGGCAGATGAGTGGAAGAGCTGGAGATGAGAGGAGGCTGGATTCAATCCGTGCACAGACTTTAAATTAAACTTAGAAATGGTTTAAAACAGGACTGTCTCTTGTTGGGGAATTACTATCCTCAGGAAAGTGTCAGAGATGCACTTGTGAAAACTAAGTTCCTCAGAGAGAGTAAAAGGATACTTAATTCTTTTCACTAACACCTATTCTATTTTTCCAAAGTTAATTTTTGGAATGCCTCTTAGCATTATTATAAGACTGAATTTCACCATTTTCACTTTCAATAGGATGGAGATAGTGTGATGGTCCTTCCAACCATCCCTGAAGAAGAAGCCAAAAAACTTTTCCCTAAAGGAGTCTTCACCAAAGAACTCCCATCTGGCAAGAAATACCTCCGCTATACTCCCCAGCCTTAGAGCAGAGAAGCTGAGGCTGTAGCTCCTCCAAAGGGTGCCAGCTGCCAGTCATGCTTTCCTACAGCCATTCCACAAGAATATCCTGGTGTGCCAACAGCCAGGCCTTTAGGTTGCTGTACTACTGGCTTATTAAATGGAAGGAAGTCACACTAAAATTTTCTTGGGATTCTTTACACATGTGCCTTCACCAGCACTCTGTCCTAG
>PVJA010042973.1:0-17033 GCA_004027025.1 Myocastor coypus | reverse complement strand
GGGGGGGGGGACCTTGGATTAAACTCAGGACTTTGCACTTGCCAGGCAAGTGCTTATTCTACTGAGCTATCTCCCTGGCCCCTCCAGTCTTATAAATTACATTTCAATAAGCACGATTAAGCAAGGTGCAGTGGTACACACCTAAAACTTTGGCACTTAGGAGGCTGAGACAGGAGAATCATAAATTTGAGTTCTGCCTGGACAATTTATAGAGGCCCTTCAGTTTTCAGTAAAAAGCTGAAATAGTTGGGAGATGCATCCCTAGCTGTGCTCCTCAGCTCTGAAATCAATCAATAAATAAAATAGACGTGGTGGCGCACGCCTGTAATCCAAGCACTCGGGAGGCTGAGGCAGGAGGATCAGTGAGAGTTCGAGACTAGCCTGGGCTACAAAACTGAGCTCAAGGCCAGTCTGAACTGTACAGCGAGACCCTGTCTCCAAAAGACAAAAAATAAAAAAATAAAATACAATAAAAAATAAATTAAAAATATATAATTAAATAAATAGAACAACATAGAGCCAATCCTGGTGGCTATGCCTATAATCCCAGCACTTGGGGGGCTGAGGCAGGAGGGTCATTGCAAGTGCCAGGCCAGCTTGAGCTACAAAGTGAGTTCAAGGCCAGCCTGAACTGCATAGTGAAATCCTGTCTCAAAAAGACAGAAAACTGCCGGGCATGGTGGTGCATGCCTGTAATCCCAGCACTTGGGAGGCTGAGGCAGGAGGATTGGTGCAAGTTCGAGCCCAGCCTGGGCTACAAAAGTGAGCTCAAGGCCAGCCTCAACTGCATAGTGAGACCCCGTCTCAAAAAGACCAAAAAAAAAAAAAAGACAGAAAACTGCTTAGGCAGATGCAGGGGCCAGGGTGTGGTCCCCTGTGTGCCATGCCAGTGCTGGCCCTGCCCCTGGGCCATGTTGAGACAGCAGACTGAGTCTGGGTGTGGTGGCGCATGACTGTAATCCCATCTCTTGGGAGACTGAATGCATGCGGATCACTTGAGTCTGAGCTCTGTTGTGAGACCCTGTACACCCTGTACTAAAATTAAAAAAAAAAAAAATCAAATCAGAAAATGGAGGATTCCCAGTGCAATGCCTAGGCGCGGGGCTGGACACAGGAAGTAAAGGACCCAAGGACCCCAGGCTTCTTGTCACCCTCTAATGTCCTGGTTCCCTCACACTTTTCTTCTGCTTCCCTAACTGTGCCTCCTTCTCTGAGGTTTCTGCTCTCCCCGCAGGTCAGGTTTACCCGTGGGGAAACAGGTTCCAGCCCAACCGCACCAACCTGTGGCAGGTGAGCACCCTCTCCTTCCCAGGCAGCAGAGCCCTGCCCTTGGTCAGCCCTGTGTGCGGCCCTGTGTGCAGAGCAGAAGGCATCACGGGGACATTTCTGCTGGTTAAGCAGGCACTTGTCTCGAGTGGACGTGAAAAAAAGGGGCATTACAGGAAAGCGTTCTAGGTGACACACACCCATAATCTCAGAACTCTGGGAGGCTGAGGCAGGAGGATCACAATTTCAAGCTCAGCCTAGGCCCAGGCCCAGGCAGTTTAGCAAGTTAGCAAAATTCTGCCTCAAAATTTAAAAAATAAAATAATAAAAATAATAATAACAACTTTAAAAGGGACTGGGATGTAGCTCAATGCCAAAGTTCTCCAATCAGTAGTCAATACTGAAGGAAAAGGAAAAGGTACCCCAGCACAGGAAATGAGCGTAGTGCCTGACGTCGGGTTGTGTTGTTCCGACTGAAGTGTTCTGCTTTTTGCATTAAGGTTCTAGGGTTGGTACCTAGGGCCTTGTGCTCTCTGGACAAGTGCTGTATCACAGCTACGTTCCCAGGCCTGTCACAGGTTTACTGTGAGAGCAGTGTTGTGCTTTAAGGAAGACATGTTGCTGCTTGCTGCTGATTTGTGCAGGACAGCTGAGGACTGCGAGGTGCAGGGAGTGTTTGAGTTTGAGGCTGCGGCAAAGACCCAGCCTCTTGACTTTTACATTATGTGAAAATGGAAATCCAGAGGAAGGCAGCCTGTCGGTCATGGCATGTACAATTGTAACCCCGGTACTCAGGAGGCTGAGGCAGGGAGATCTTGAGTCTGAAGCCAGCCTAGGATACACAGTGGAACCCAGTCTCAAAAAAAAAAAAAATTAATAAAATAAAAATCAGGGTGCTGGTGGAAGAAGCCAAACAGAAAAAGTGGGCCTAAGAAGGTGGCTGATGGGTAGGCATTCATCAGCATGGAAGGGCTGGAGTCAAGCATGCATCCAGGCTTGGCTGAGTCCTGATGGTGTCCTTTTACCCACATAAGGTGATCTGCCCAGAGTGGTCCAAGGGACAGACTATATAGTGAGACCTTAACTGAAGAAATAAATAATAAGTAGTTTATAAAGAAAGCAGGGGGCTGGCCAGATAGCTCAGCTGTCTAAAGCGCCTGCTTACACAAGCTTAGGCAAGTGCAGGACCCTGTGGTTGGATCCTGGCACATGTGCAGCTTCAGCCCCACCCCCAGGACGGGCTGAACCAGCTAAAAAGGAAAAAAAAAAAAAAAATCAGGTTCACTCAGCTCCCAGTTTTGCAGGCTAAAAGCCCTGATCCTAGTCTTGGTTTCTGGTAAATCCCGCCCCCAGCCCCATCACACGAGGGAGGAAAAGCGGAAGGGGACAAGCCACATCTCTTTGTAACAACCCACTCACTTAAAGGGACGAAGTACAAAACCTAGCAATCATCTCCTAAGGGGATGGCCCAGTGACCTAATGACCTTCATCGGAAGGTCCCACCTTTTTTCTTTTTTACTTGTTTTACTGTATTTGGTACAGGGTCTCACTACACAGCTTGGACTCGTAGTGATCCTCCTGTTTCCAGCCTCCCGAGTGGGAAGCATGGCTGGTGCTGCATGTGGTGCTGGAGAACGAACCCTTGTCCCTGTGCTAGCCTAAGCAGGCACTTAGTCCACTGAGCTATTTCGCTGGTCCTTTCCTTTTTCTTTATATTTTAAAAATATTTTGATTGATTGATTTTGATAGGGTCTCTATATAGTTCAAGCGGGCCTTGAACTCATGCTGATTCTCCTGCTTTAGCCTCCCAAATGCTAGGTTTACAGGCAAGTATTGAAACAGTGTTGTTTTGTTTTATTTGTTTTGTGACAAGGTCTCCTCGTGTAGTTCAGGCTGGGCTGGAACTTACTGTGTAGCTCACACTGGCCTTGAACTCTGAAATGGTGGGATCACAGACTGTGCCACCACACCCACCTTAAAGCTCAGTTTGGTTTTTTGTGTTTCAATTTTTGGTTTTGGTTTTTTTGGGACAGAGTTTCACTGCACACTTCAGGCTGGCCTTCAGCTCATTTTGTAGCCCAGGCTGGTCTCAAACTCACAATGACTCTCCTGTCTCAGCCTCCTGAGTGCTGGGATTACAGACGTGTGCCACCACACCTGGTTTAATGCTCAGTTTTGTTTTGTTTTGTGGAACTTGGGATTGAACTCAGGACCTTGTACTTGCCAGGCAGGCACTTGTGCTCCTGAGCTATCTCCCTGCCCGCTGAAGCTCAGTCGTTGTTGTTGTTTTTTAATTAAATGATTTTCTAAAAAGTTTATTTATGTATTTATTTATGTTATGGCCAGCTCTGCCTGCCCTGGCGGTGGGGCTGGCACAGCATGTGGTACCATAGATTGAACCACGGTCCCTGCAGTTGCCTAAGCTTACCTAAGCAGGTGCTTTAGACCACTGAGCTATCTCGCCAGCCTCTGAACCTCAGTTTTAAGACAGAAAAAAAAAATGAATAAGTTGAACAAATGATGTAAACAAATAACAGTCACATTTTAAAGAATTTTGCTAGTGAAGAGCAGGCAGTCAGGAAGGTTGAGTCAGGGCAGGAAAGGAGGTGTTACGAGTGTGGTGGCAAGAGGGAGAGGTGTCAAGACAACCTGAGGTATCTGTGGCCCCCAAAAGGCTGGGGAGTGGCTCTGGTGACCATGGAGAAGCAGAGATGCCTCTCTTTTCGCAGTGTCATGGCCATAGGCGGTGAGCAGGAGCTGAAGTGGCCAAGGGTGGGTGAAGCAGGCACAGGTGAACCCGACACAGACTACAGTGGACCCCGGGGGAACATGGTCCTGGAGACCCTGGAGGGGGTGGCAGGCCCGTGGATGGGAAGCCCAGGTGCCACCGGTGCCCTGCCCTATGACAGCAGGGTGAGACAGCTAGGCTTCTGGGTAGTGTGATCCAGCCTTGGACAGCCTGACCATGCTGTGCCTGTCATTTCTGCCATCAGGGAAAGTTTCCCAAGGGTGACAAAGCTGAGGACGGCTTCCATGGAGCATCCCCAGTGAACGCCTTTCCTCCGCAGAATGACTACGGTAAGGCTTCCTGCAGATCAGTCAGGGTGGCTCTCGGGCTGCTCAGTGGGACGGTTCCCATGTCCGACAGGGAAGGCAGAGTAAAGCACTCCCACGCCGCATTCTCCGCACAGGGCTCTACGACCTCGTGGGCAACGTGTGGGAGTGGACGGCATCACCCTACCAACCCGCGGAGCAGGACATGCGCGTTCTCCGGGGCGCGTCCTGGATTGACACCGCTGATGGCTCTGCCAACCACCGGGCCCGGGTCACTACCAGGTGAGGTGCTGGGCCCAAGGGACCCCAGCTCAGGGACAGGGTGGGTGCTGCTGCTGACCCCACTTTTGCTGAGTGATAGGCAGGGAAGAGAGCGACCAACATGGTGGCCACAGAAAGCAAGAGGGACCAGGATAGCTGGGGACCTTTTCCTGCCAGCTCTCATATCCAGGGAGATGTTAGGGGCCCCTCTTGCCCTCACAGCCAGGGGACAGGAAGGGAATAGAAGGCCACAGGGGTGGGTCATTGCCAGTGGGCATGAAATCACTGGCTTTTCACACTGGGCCACACAAAACCCACTCCATGATCACTGTGTGATGATGAAGAGCAGAACATCCAGGGCCCTGTCTCTCAGGGCCCCAGCAGGGCCTTTTCAGTGGGGCTGACCAGGCTGCAGTCATCGCCCACCTCAGGATCTTGAGGCGACCTTCTGTTTCTGGTCAAAAGTGGGAGAAAGTCTCCACCTGCAAACCTGGCATTGTCACTGATTGTTTCTGGAGTGCAGTAGGGGTGGCCTCAGGGAGGGCATTTCCGCCTGCCCAAGTCTGAACCTTGCCTACGAAGCAGTGAGAACGTCCCCTCCCACAGCCTGGAGGCCAGGTGGTGGTGAGGACACCTGTGAGACCCTGCGCTCAGCCTGCGTGAGTTCTGAGCTCCACATGTCTCAGCTGAGCTGCTGGAAGCTGCTGGCCCAGTGTCCTCATCTTCCCTGCTGTGTCCTGGTCTCCCTCCTGCTGGACTGCATTCTGACTGGGGCTCCCCTGCCCCAGGCTCCCAGTGCTCTGGGCCCTGACAGGTGTGCCAGGAGGCCTGGAAGGCCGAGACCCATGCTAGTTCAGCTGACAGACACCCATTCTTTCTTCCCTTCCATTGGCAGGATGGGCAATACTCCAGATTCAGCCTCGGATAACCTAGGCTTCCGCTGTGCGGCCAGCGTGGGCCGGCCCCTCGGAGAGCTGTGAGCTGCTGCCCACCCTGTCACTCCCTGGGTGTTCTCAGCGCACCTATGTCCTCATCCCTTTGCGACCTCCCTCAAGCCAGGAGGCCCAAGCAGGTGGGGGTGGGTGGAGAGCAGGCCGGTTAGCACCCTCAGGGCCCGGTGCAGGTGTATGGCCAGGTGTGTAGCCCACTCCCAGCTTCCTACCAAATTCTTACAGACAGCAGGCGCAGCCCCCATCTGATCCTGAGCCTTGTGCCCTGAACTTGTTTCACTCTTCAGGGGTCTGGAAGAACCAAGTTAGGCAGTAAACAGTACTTGTGGAAGACACAGCTAAGCTTCCCGGGCTCTTCATGCTGCTGGGTTCTTAGGTCTCTGGCCATGGTCTGGACACAGGGTACTAAAGCCTGCAGCTGTGGCAGACATTTCCCTTTCCCTGTCCCTGTCCTCACCAGGAATCCAGGGAAGGGTCCCGCCAACCCCAACCCTGGCTCCTGAACCCACAGGAGGCAGGCAGGGCCGTGTGGACAGGACACCGTCCTCTTTACCTCGCTCCCTCTTGCCGCAGCCGCCTGCCCCTCAGAAGTCCTCCTCCTCCTCTGCCAAAGAAAAAAGCACGGCCTTGGGCGTGTTCTCAAACAGAGCAGCCCGGTTCTGCTGCTGCCCCTTCTTCACCCAGTGCCCGTAGATGCGGAAGGCGTAGGCATCGATGAGGCGGCGCAGGGGCCGTAGGGCGTAAGGGTCCCGGATCACGATCTCCCGGGTCACAGGCTTCACGCGGCGGTATTGGTAGTAGATCCGCACGGAGGCTAGCACAGTCAGCGCGATGACCTACAGGCCGGGACAGAGCCGAGGACAGGGCTTGCCCTGGGCATCTGGCGGGCTCGCGTTTAGGCCCTCCGGTTCCCAGGCCCCACAGGCCCCCCGGGATGCCACCAGGCAGCCTCCTCCTTCCCTGTAGCCCATCTGCAGAGGGATCCCCGGCCACCCAGAGATAGGAACAGGGAGCCCTGGGCTTCGCACCTTGAACTTCCCCGCAGGGCTGAAGTGCCGCACCTCCTCTACCACGTACTGCTGGAAGAACGGGTGCGCCAGGGCCTCCTCTGCCGTGTAGCGGTTCTCGGGGCGCACCACCAGGAAGCGAGAGACCTGAAAGCAGGGGGCGCTGAGCACGCGGGACCGTGACACATTGCTTCCGCCACAGGAGGCAGCCCCGGCCCCCACCGGGCCTCACCAAGTCCTTCACGGTGTCCGAGTAATCATCCCACTCTGGGGAACCAAATTGGTAGCTCCCGCTCATGATCATCCTCAGCATGAGCATCTGCTTCCGGTGCCAGAAGGGCGGGGAGCCGGCCAGCAGGGTGTACATGATAACGCCTGTGCTCCACCTGTGGGTACGGCCACCTTCACCGTGCAGCCCAGAGGGATGGAGGAGCCGCGGGACACCCCTCCCCCTCCCCCACTCACATGTCCACCTCCTTCCCGTAGCCCGGGTGGTCATCGTTCATGGAGCACTCGATGATCTCTGGGGCCAGGTAACTGGGGGTCCCACAGACCTCTGCAAAAAGCTACTGTCAGGACCCAGAAGTGAACTGGATGTGAGGCTTGGTCCCAGGTGGGTCTCACACGAGCTCCTGGGGCCACCTTTAACCATCCTGGCCTGGACTCTGCCTCGGCTCAGTGCGGAAAGAGGACTAGGCTGGAGCCGCTGAGGTGGAAGGGAGCTGCTTGATCTGAGGGGAAAGGGGAGCCCCGGCAGTGTGTTCCTAGGTACTCCCAGGTGGGGGCCTTGGGCCCTGCTAGGGCCGCAGCCATGATACTGCACCTCGCAGCTTCTCTCCTGGCTCCAGCTGACAAGAGAAGCCGAAGTCGGTGAGCTTGATATTCATGTCATCGTCGAGGAGGATGTTCTCGGGCTTCAGGTCTCGGTGCACGATGTGGAGCTTGTGTAGGGCGCTGATCACCTCCAGCAGGGCCCTCATGATTTTTCTGAGGCAGAGTACATACACATTACTCTTCCTGGTGAGGGCATGTGTGGGGATACTGGGGTCCTGGGGACGCAGCCCACAGCCCTGCCATGCTGAACAAGCGCTGTGCCACCAAGCTACTCCGCAGCCACACTTGACTTGGTTTTCTGTTCCAGAGTCAGGTGACCCTTGGGCCTACGGGCGAGTGTCCCACCTCACCGCACTTGCGCTCTGGGTGGGGTGCTAGGTGGGGAGACTGAGCTGCACTGAAGGCAGCAGTGCACGTGACCAGCACCCAGGCCTCCTTGGGACCCCAGCCCTGTGGCTCTGGGACTCGTGGAATGGACTAGGAGTGGCGGGGCAGGAAGATGTTACCTGGTTTCCTTCTCGCTCAAGGTGACTTTCTCAGTGAGATAATCAAAGAGCTCCCCTCTCTTCATCCTGTGGGAACTGAGGGTGTGAAGCTGGCCAGGTCCCAAGTGCACATTCTCCTGAGCCTGGAGCCAGGGAGCTTCCTCCCAGCCCCGCACTGCCCTGCAGGCTGCACCCTGACTAGGCCTGGGGGGAGCTGAGGCTGGAGAGATGGGTGAGGGCAGTAGTAAGACCCTATCTGTACTAGTGACATCACAGACTGGGATTCATCAGGGCCCAAAGCAGAGCTGGGGTTGCCAGAGAGGCACGAGCCACTGGCGCAGGACCCCAGACTCGATCAGAAGAATCTGACTCAAGCTTTCCCAGGGAAATGGCGGAAGGAATCAGTGGTGAGCGTTGGGGAGACTGACTGTTCAGGCTGAAGAACTGTACTTCCAGCTTCTCAACCCTTGGGAGGATCTAGAAAGAGCTCTGTGGCAGAGACATCTGCTCTCGACCCTGGAGGGCTCCAAGGGTAGCAGTACAGAGAGCTTCCCCAGCAGCTCCTGAAAGCTTAAGGACATTTGACCTGTCCCTCTGCCTTGCTCGGGGTGGAGTGACAGGACAGCTGCAACGGACAGGCCAGGCGGGATGGTAGAAAAGCCTCCTTTGATTGACTGGGCACAGGTTTATGTAGCCCCCAGCCCACCACGACCCTGGGGCCAATGCTGGCATCCTACGGGGAAGGGACGGAGGGTCAGGTTCGAGTCCAGCATAGGTAAGAAGCAGGAAGACTCAGACTTGTGGAGTGTGGCAACAGGGTTCTGTTGGACAACCTTACAGAGATCTAGGTTTCTTTGAGACAAGTTCTTTATGCAGCCCAGGCTAGCCTTGAACTCCTAGTGCTCCTCCAGCCTCATCTTCCTAGTGTGGGGCTTGCAGCTATGTGCCACCACACCCATCATGTAACGTATGTGCCTATATATGTATATGTATGTACTTTTTTTCCTTCAGTACTACAGATAGAACCCAGGGCCTTGAGCACGCTAGCATGCTACCAAGGGCTCTACCTCTGGCCTACATCCAAAAACCTATTTTTATCACTTTATTTTATTTTTTGTATTTGGCACAGAGTCTACAGGATCTCACTACATAGATCAGACTTGTGATTTTTATCATTTTAATCAATTTGAATGATACTCAGAGAACTCACATCAGCAGCTACCAAGATTTACCAGTAAAGATGGGGACTGTGCAGGTGGCAGCAGCAGGGTCCTGCCTGCCTGCAGCTGACAGTTTGTCACGTGTGACAGGTTAATTCTCATCTCAGAGCCAGGTGAGGTGGCACACGCCTGCAATCCCAACCACGTGGGAGGCCAAGTCTGTGGAATTACAAATTCAAGGCCAGTGTGGGCTGTTGAGCTGGACCCTGTCTCAAAGTAAGAAAATAACAAGGGCTGAGGGTAGAACTCTGGGTTCAGTCCCGGTACCACACATCATGCTGCACAACTCTGCAGAGCTGCCTGAGTGATTTTTGCATGTAAATCCAGGCTTCTGTTGTTACATTGGAAGAAATCAAGACAGATGGTGTGTGCGCGCGTGTGTATGTGTGTGTTTGAGACAGGGTGTGACTATGCAGTTCAGGCTGGCCTTGAGCTCACGTTTGTAGTCCAGGCTGGTCTCCAACTGGCACCCATCCTGCCTCAGCCTCCCAAGTGCTGGGACTACAGGAGTGTGCCTCCATGCCTGGCCACTCTTTACAGCAGTGGTTTCCTAGTGAGGAGGCGTGAAGAGTTCCCTCCCCTCGGAAGTGATTCTAATTGTCCAGCTTGGTTGCCCGGTGCACTCCAGCACTCAGGAGGCTGAGGCAGGAGGATCACTATAAGTTCAAAGGCAGCCTGGGCTGTGAAGTGAGTTCAAGGTCAACCTGAAGTGTACAGGAAGATCCTGTATTGAACCAAAATAGAAAAAAGGAAACAAATAAATAACCCAACCCCTGAGTGGTGAACTGGGTTTTCAATCACACTAGCTGAGCCAGTGAGTTGGTGTGTTTTCTGTGCCCTGATCCTGCTTGGGGGAGGACTGATCTCTGGACTGTGCCTGCCATGACCAGAACTCGGCTCTCCAAAGGCCCCACTGTGACTGGCTCCAGGGCTGGATACTTACAGGTCAAACACCAGGAAGAAGAAAGTGTTGGTCTCGTAAGTGTCCTTCAGCTGTACTGAAATGGAAATGGCTTGCTCGTCTCAAGTACCTGGGGCTCACCCAGAGGAGCGGGACTTGGGCGAGGGCTGCTGCGGGCTTGGGGGAACAGAAGGGTACCCTAGGAGTCCATGGGATCCAGGCAGAGGTGGGAACTCGGATTCAGATCTCGGCCCCATCACCATTCAGACAGAGTACAGGGCTTGGGGAGCTCCCAGCTGCACCCCACGAGCCCGAGCCCAGCTGACCCGGCCTCCACTCACTGACGTTGGGGAGTCCTGAGACCTTGCGCAGGATGTCCACCTCTTTCAGCGTGGCCTCCCGCAGCTCCTGCACCTCCTCGGGACTGAAACCGCCACCGCCGGTGATGTCAATGATTTTCACGGCGTACTCCTTGCATGTGGGCTTGTGGATGCAGCGCCTGACCACGCTGCTGACACCCCTGGAGGGCAGGGGGCGGAACCTTGCGGTCAGGCCCAGGACCCAGAGGCCCCGCCTCACTCACCACTCCCACTCCCTGTGAGCTTTGCAGACCCTGGGGTAGACAGAGCCCCAGAGGGCTGGTTTGCCCTGGTCTAGGCCTAACAAGCCTGGTCTCTGGTCTAGGTTCTGTCTTCCTGCGATACCAGGGCTCAAACCCTGGGGGTGTTGTACTACTGAACCACACCCCCATCCCCCTTTTGTTTTGAAGCAGCATCTTGCTAAGTTGTCCATGTGGGACTTGATTGCCTCAGCCTCCTGAAGCATTGGGCTCACCAGTGGCTGCCACTGTGCCCACTTCTGCCACAGGGCTCCTGATTACTTCCTAGCACAGAAAGACGCGGTGCTGTCCTAGGGCGGAAGCTCAGCTCTGAGGCCATGCACTAGCCCTAGCGAGCCCAAAGCTAGGGGGTCAGGACCCTAACAGGGATTCTGCAAGTGGGGCAGGGCTCAGGAAAGGCGCAGGGTGCCTGCCACGCAGAGCCCTTGAGAGCCCAGGCAGGCTCTTACCTGCCCAGGATCTCCTTGGGCTCATAGTTCTCATAGAAGCTCTGGGCCGAGTGAGAATCTGGCAGGGGCTCATCCCGGGTCATGCTCAGCTCCTGGGGCGCAGGTTCCAAGGGTCTGTGAGGGAGAACAGAAGTGAGGGGTCAGCTCTCCCACCCGTTTGCAATACAGTAACACTGTGTGGTTCAGGCTGGCCCCAGACTGCATGTGATCCTCCTTCTGCAACCTCCTGCGTATTGTAATTACCAGTCTGCCACCACGCCTGGCTCTCTTGCCCTTTTTTTGTCTTCTGGTAAGGCCTAGCCTATAGTAAACATTCCAAAGAAATATTCATGAACCTAAAAATTTACACCCATTCCATGTTGGCAGCGCCTTCTGGTCCCATTGTTGACCACTTCCCTCCTGTGGGTTTTCCTCATGCCTATCTGCAAGCCTAGACAAATTGCAGGGTTTGTGGGTGGGGAGATAGTTCAGGGGCACAAGTGCCTGCCTGGCAAGTGCAAGATCCTGAGTTTGATCCCCGGTTTTGAAAAAAAAAACAAGAGGAGAAAAAAGAAAAGAAAAATAGGGCTTGCTTAGCAGTGTGAAATGGCAAGACACTGTAGTTCCTTACAACCCCGCATGAGGGCAGCAGCTGTTTGGCCAGGCCTAGGGTAGGGGCCCGGAGGCCCTCAACTCTTAAGCTTTGAGCTGTAATCCCAGCACTTGGGAGACTGAGGCAGGAGGATTGGTGCGAGTTCAAGACCAGCCTGGGCTACAAAAGTGAGCTCAAGGCCAGCCTGAACTGCATAGCGAGACCCTGTCTCAAAAAGACACACACACAAAAAAAAAGCTTTGAGAACCACAGAAAAAAATGTGAAAGGTAGGTGTTGTTTTTCTCTCCTGGTACTGGGGGCTGAAAGCAGAGCTTTCACATTGAGCTACATCCTGAGTCCTTTTTCACTTCTTTGGAGACATAGCTTTTGCTAGGTAATCACTGTCCAAGCTGGGTGGGCACTTGGATTTGTCCTGTTTCCATCTCCTGGAGGGCTGGGATCACAGAGACAAATTAGAGTGTAGTTTCCTTTGTCCTGCCTTTCTTCTGCCCGCTGTCTGCCTTAGTAACGTGGTTTCTTCCTGTACCTCTCCATGTCCCCTGCTGTGAGTGCCTTCCAGAAGGTTCCTGCCAGAACACACTTCCACTCCCAGCCCACAGCTGCACCTGTAACCTGGATGCCTGAGTCCTCTCTCCTGCAGCCACAGATACTGAGCTCTGGCTCCTTCCCAGCCACAGGGCCGGGTGTCTGGTGTTGCAGGCCTGAGCCTCACCCTAATCTTGGGCAGCACCAGGCAGTGCCTGTGGTCTCCTCTCAAAACCAGAGAAATTTCTAGAATGTCTTGGCCATCCCCAACATTGGTACTCAGATGAGAGGTACAGGCGCTGTGCCCTGGTATGGCAATGTTTGTGCAGCCAGCCCTCTGGTCTAGGGGCCTGTGTCAGGTCCCCCATGTCCCATGAGACCATGCTCAGTGAGCCCTGGGGGGCCCAAGTCAGGCTGCTCAGCAGCACAGAAGGGCTGAGCCCGGCCTGTATCAGGAATGCAGTGGGACCGGTGGGAACCTCAGACACAGGATCAGGGCTGCAAAATCCCCCACCAAGAGGTGGGCAGAGAAAAAACAGACACCATTTGGTCCCCAGTACTGCCCTGTCAGGACACAGGAGGCTGGGCTGACAGGCGAGCAGCAGCCCTGGAACTGAGGCCAGCTTTTCTAGAGGCCTGGTGCCTGCTCCTGGGTGCTTGGTTACGACAGGAATGGCTAGAATAACAACAGGCGCCCGGGCCAGGAGCAGGAGCCAAGCTGCAAAGGGCTTCTCTGCCTGTCATCAGCTACCTGCAGAGGCAAAGTCTGAAGAAAACGGCCCATCTCTAAGTCCCTACCCCCCACCCGTGTGTGGGATGCCCCAAACTGAGCACCACACACTGCTCCACAGGTGATGCCACCCTGTGCAGGGAACCTGAGCACCCTCCTCACACCCTAGTCAGGAAACAGCCTTGAGGACTGGCTTTCTGGAGAAAATGTCTCCAGACAGGTGTCTCAAGAGTGAATGAAGCCTGGTGTTGTGGCAAAGACTGTAATCCCGACATTCAGGAGGCTCAGGCAGGAGGATCACCCTGAGTCCAAGGCCAATGTGAAGTACACAGCAAGACTGTCTGAAAAACCAGTTAACAACAAACCCAGTCAATGCTGGCTCTCCCCTAGGTGCCTCTGCCTTCAGAAAGGAAATGGGTCTAGCCCTGCTTCCCCCCACTTACCACCAGGTCCCCGCAGGTGCTCGGATGACTGTGGCAAGAAACCCACAGGCCTCAAGGCTCCTCAGTGAGGCTCAGGCTATGTACCCAGTAGACACCAGTGTCACAGTAAGACGATCCTGCCACTCTGCTTCAGCTTTGCTATTTGATGACGGAGGCTGCTGCACCAAAAATAAATCCCAACTGCGATGCTGTGACGCTGCCAAGGACCGGCAGGGAGGGGGCCTGTGGTGGAGCGCAAGAGCTCAGTGGCCGGGGACCAGGAAGGACAGGATGGGGCGACATCTCTCCCCTGGGGGGTGTCCCTGGCCTCTAGGCCTGGAAGAAGGAGTTTTGCTTTGTAGGGAACCCATCACAGGGCACAGCTGGCACAGGGACCTAGCTGTCAGGACTCCCCAGGGACTGTGTGACTGCCTTACATACTGTAAACCTTCAATCAGGAGCCAGGCATGGGGATGCACACCCAGAATCCCAACAATGGGACAGGCCAAAGAAGGAAGACTGCAGCGTCAAGTCCCAGCTACTTTTCTTTGTATCAAGCTCAGGACCTTGTGCTGGACAGGCAGGCGCTTATGCCAGTATCTCCCCTGCTGACAAGCCCATCTTGACTATTTAGTGATTTGCGAGCAGTAAAGTCAAACTCAAAACCTTATCTATTAGGAATGAAAGAGAATTTAAAAGTATTTACCCAAAGCTGGGCATGGGGGCAAACTGCCACCCAATCCCTGCCATTATGAAGGGGAGGCTGAGGTAGGAGGATCTCCTCCCATCTGAGCCACCTGGGATACACAGGGACACTCTGAAAATGATAACAGAACAATAAAATGAGAGAAGTTCTAGAAAAGACTGAAGTTTTGCGTTGAGATGCAGCTAGACTACTTGAATAAAAAAGAACCAATACAGGGATAGTGGCACACACCTGTCTGTAATCCTGTAACTTGGAAGCCTGAGGTAGTAGGATTGGTGTGAGTTTGAGAGTAGCCTGGGCTATAAAAGTAAGCTTAAGGACAGCCTGACCAGCATAGTGAGACCGTCTCAAAGTCAAAAAATAAATAAAAAACCAAAAACAGGCCAGGTGTCATGATGGTGCTGAGCCCAAGTCCTACATTCATCCCAAGGAAGGAAGGGAGGTGTCTTTCAGATGAAGGGACCACATCCCTTAAGCAGGTAAGTTTCTGGTGGCAAATTTGTCTGAATGTCAGGTATTTGAGCCCAGGTGACCTGACGTGGGAACCCCAGGTCTCTGCCTCCACACCTCTCATCCTCCTCCCAGCTGAGACGTCAGCACTGCTGCTGAGCAAAGCCAGGACTCCCATGAAGCCCAAACTAGCCTGGCCCGAGCCCACTCAGTCTGCTGAACTGCAGAGGCCCTTTGGCTGCCGCAGACCCAGGGCACCATGGGTCTCATCCAAGACCCAAGAATGAGCCCTTGCTGTGTAGCTTCACCTTCCCAAAAGGCACCCTCTTGGGCTTTGTACCTAGCAAGTGATACACTTATACTTGAACACCATGCAGCCTTGGACAAAAACCACGGATCACTTTATTGAAATTAATAACATACAAACAGCTGGCTTAAGGAGCCACGTGTGGCCCAAGTGTAGCCCATCTGTGTGGTGGAACACATTCTTCCATGGCCACTCGGGAGCTCAGAAGCTACAGGGGGAGGTGGAATTGTCTGACTTCTCAAACTACTAACATTGTTTCTGAAGTAGCTTCATCTGGTCACCTTTCCGGGTCTTCAGAGTGAACTCCCTGCTGAGAAGAGGCCTGTAAACAGGAGGTCCGTTAGCATTAACAGAGGCCAGGGGTGCAAGACTTCACCCTCCAACCCTAAACACAGCTGGAATGAGCTACTGCCTGTGCTGCTAGGGACCCGACAGTCAGAAGCAGAGACAGGACCACCCCCGCCCCAGCCCATCCCACAAGAGCACCATGGTGGACAGGTCCCAGTCACCCACCATGAGCCGCCCTGCACTGCTTCAGTACTTCGTTGAAACCTTCGCAGAGCTTTACATCAGGCTGGTTCTGTGCACACTCCAGAAACTGCTTGATCTCAAAGTAGCAGGGGTTTCCCGACTCCTGCTGCTGCAGCTGAGCCCCCTGAGGCTCCTGAAAAGGGAAGCAGGTTACAGATGGAGACAGACAGCAGCGTCCCAGTCTTGGTGGTTTAACTGGGAACAGCAGCAGAATCCAATGCAAACCAAAGGCCCAAAGTGCAAAGGAGGCCAACACTTGCCTTACATCTCGAGAAACGTGGGCCCAAGTGGGAGCCCAGCCACAGAGCCCTTGCCCAGTATGCACAGGGCCTGGGCCTGAGTCCTAGCACCACAAAAGTCAAGTAAAAGAAATACAACAGAGCTGGTACAGCGACACAGACCTGTAATCCCAGCCACCTGGCAAGCTGAGGTAGGAGGATCACAAGTTCAGGCCCAGCCTAAGCAGGTTAGTGAGGACCTGTCTAAAAATAATATTCAGTGAAGATCCATAGGGGTAAAGTGAGACTAAAGGAAAAAATAGATGAGTTTCAAGTACAGCAGAAACCCACTAAGGACACACTCGGGCTCCTGGAGAAGGGATACTCGCTACGGCATCACAGGGTAAAGGAAGGCTTGAGCTTGGTATGTTGGTGCAAGATACCTTCACCTGTCAGGGAAACTGAGGCAGGACGACAGCAAAGTTCTAGCCCAGCCCAATAACTTAAGATGCCCGGCTCAAAATAAGAACCAGGGCTGGGGATGTAGCTCAGTGTGAACCCTGGGTTCAGTGGTGACTTTCATTTTCTAGGATAAACAATGCCTTTCTGTGAGCCATGCAAGAGACATTCACAGGATTCCCAGAGGCAATCCTCACGCAGAAGCCTAGTTACTCTCTCAAGCTCAACATAAACCGAACTCCTGACCTTACCCTCCTGATATACTACACCTGCAATGAAATCGAGGCTCAAACACTCCAAATCATTTGGGCTGTACAAAATAAACAAAACACTGGACCATTTTGTTTGTTTTCTGGGAATGAGAATGAATCCTACAATCACGCTCCAGCCCAAGCCCTTTTTATTTTCTTGAGACAGGGTCAGGGTCTTGCTAAGTCACTAAGTCACCCAAGCTGAGCCTGAACTTGTGATTCTCTCACCCCAGTCTCCCCAGTGCCCCACCATGCCCAATCTAGTATCTTGGTTTCCACTGACAGTACTGCACACTCACAAGTCCAATTCTGACACACAGAACTTACAAACAACTAAGTCTCTTAGAGAGCCTTACCTGGTAAGTGATGTCGGGCCTGGCAGGCTCACCATTGCCTCCTCCACTGAAGCCACCTGTGATGGCATGGCCCAAGGTATGCCCCACGGCAGACCCCACAGCAACACCTGCTGCAGTGCTGGCCATCTGGGCCATCAGACCAGGTTGCCGGGGCCCAGCAGCAGGTGAGCCAACAGCAGAAGGCGGGGCCACCACAGGAGTCTGGGGCGCTGGGGCTGGTCGGGGTGCTAGCTTGGGTGCAGCTCGCATCTGAGGGGCCCGGCTGTGGAAGAGGAACAAGTATGATGCTCCTTTTTCCAGTTCACTTTTAAAATTATACACTTCTATAAACTCAGATTCTTTGTATTAGCAAACACACAGATGCAAGGGTTTATCAAAAATAATTTGTTTATATCATCTTATCTCTTTCTTCAAGGTTTTTTTTTTTTTTTTTTTTTTT
>PVJA010042972.1:0-17030 GCA_004027025.1 Myocastor coypus | reverse complement strand
TGATGACTTGGAGAACCAGCTGAATGCAATGGAGTGCACGCTGCATTTGGAGAAGAGTGTGAACCAGTACCTCCTGGAGCTGCACAAGCTGGCCACTGATAAGAACGACCCCCATCTGTGTGACTTCATCGAGACACACTACCTGGACGAGCAGGTAAAGGCCATCAAAGAGCTGGGTGACCATGTGACCAACCTGCGCAAGATGGGAGCCCCTGAGTCCGGCATGGCAGAGTACCTCTTTGACAAGCATACCCTGGGGAACAGTGACAATGAGAGCTAATGTCACCAAGACAGCATATGCATGTTGGGGCTACCTTAACCTTTTCTATAAACTGTACCAGAACATCTACTTAAGTTCTTTAATTCCTTCAAATAAAGAAATTTGGTACCTGAAAAAAAAAAAAAAGAAAAGGAAAGAAAGAAAGGGAAATGTAATTCAAAGCTTAAGGAAAAGAGGAAGTGAATCAAAATATATTATATACAGGTAGAAATTCCACATGACGAATGAAAACATTTATATATCAAAAATATATAAATATAATCAATGAAAAATAAAAATTACAAATAGAAACCCAATCAAATTGCAAAGAACTAGTTTTCAGGAGAAATTCAAGTCAAGGTTTTCATACTCTAATCAAATAATGCCTAATGCATATCACAGTACAAAATTACTCTTCAAAATTGATAGAGATACCGGACGTGGTGGCACACGCCTGTAATACCAGCACTCGGGAGGCTGAGGCAGAAGGATCGATGCAAGTTCGAGACCAGCCTGGGCTACAAAAGTAAGCCCAAGGCTAGCCTGAACTGCATGGTGAGACCCTGCCTCAAAAAGACAAAAAAAATTGATAGAGATATAAAGCCCTTTACAGTAACGAAAGGCTAAAGAATATAGTAAGCACCAAGTAAATAATCCTGAAGATAATAAAGAAAAATGTAAACAAAATAAAGAGTAATAACACCCAAGAGTCCAAGGTAAAAATGTAAATTTTATTATGAGTTAAACAAGAGGAAAAGGGACAGAGTTAATCACTCAAATAACATTCAGTGTAAAAATCACCTTAACACTAATTAAATGAAACCATGTGGTAGAGTGGATCAAAAGCTTATGCTTATATGGCAAGAAATAAATCTTATACATAACAATACACACAGGCTAAAGGAAAATGATATTCCAAGAAAATGGAACCCGAAAACAAGCAAATATGACTATCCTAATTTATGACAGTGATAACTTAAACTTGATAAGAAATAACGGAGATCACTACATATTGACAATGGGAAATATTAATCAAGAAGAGATAACAATTGTTGCAGAAATTTCATAAAACCCTGCTTGATATAAAAGGACAGACAATGACCAAAAAAGCACAATGAGGACCTTTTCCCACCTATCACAAATAGAGAGGTAAATCAGAAAAAAAAAACTATGCAAAAAGAAATATAAGAGATTTGATGACACCAGAGATCAAATGAATTTAAAAAATATCTACATAGTTTCACAAACTATCAGAATAAATGTACTCTTTTCTTCTCTCTCTCTCTCTCTCTCTCTCTCTCTCTCTCTCTCTCTCTCTCTCTCTCTCTCTCTCTCTCTCTCCCCAATACTGGGAAGTAAACTCAAGATTTCACACTTAAGAGGCAGAAACTGTGCACTGAGCTCAATCCCCAGACCAAGAATACATATTCTTTTCTAACTGCCCACGTTATACAATATGTGTTAATATTTAACAAGTCTAAGGGCTTGTAATCTTCCAGATTACCATGGAATGAAATTGGGAATTAATTTTAGAAGGAGCCAGAGAAACTACGCAAATGCATCAAGACTGCATAGTACACTTATTAGTGGTCAGTGGTTCACAGTAGGAATCAGGGAAGAAATTTGAAAATTCCTTAAATGAAATTACAGTGGAATTACATGTCAGATTCTGTGGAGAATGGCTGACTGACTGGGGCTGCACACAGGTAGGACCTCTCTGCTGGCATGCACCCAGGAAACAGGAGCCACCAGAACTCTGCACCTACCCACTGATGCTGACTGACCAGGCCTGGCCCAGCTGTAGCAGGAAGAAGCTGAGCACAGCAGCCAGACCCAGCCAGACAAATCTGGATAGGATCAAGATTGGTGTATCCAGAATGAAATTTGTATAGGCACTAACAGCATAGCTTCACCAAAGTGCAGAGGTCATAGAAATGACAAAGAGAAGGAGCAAGATGCAATCTCAGGTCTTGAGCTCACCCAGAACAAATGCAGGAGACACTACCATGGAAGAAAACAGGAATCATGCAGCCAAAATCTCTGAACTGATAGCATCTGAGGTAGACAAAGAAGTGGAGAAACGTACAGAGGAAATCAGACTAGGGATAACATATCAAATAAAAAAAAAGAAATGCATGAATTAATAGACTCTGACATGAAAAACAACCGCAGAAAAGTATAGAGGAAATCAAACCAGAAATAACCAACCTGCAAAGCAAAAAAGACATCTCTAAATTAATAGCATCTAAAATTGGGGAACAACTCCAGAAAGACAGAGAGGAGATCAGAGCAGAAGTAATCTCTGGAGTAGAGAAAAAAAGGATAACTATAATGAAGACTTAAAGGTTACTAAAGAAGACATTGATAACAATTAGAGGAGAATAGAAAAATGATGGATTCCCTGAAGGAACAATATAGGAAAGAAATAGATCACATGAAACAGTGTCTTAGTTACTTTTTGCTCGTTGCTGGGACAAATACCCGATGCTCACAATGAAGGAAGGAAAGGTTTATTTAGCTCATAGTTTGTAGAGGTTTCAGTCCATATTCGGCTGGCCCAAGGCTGAGTAGAGCAGGGCAGAGAGCATCCAGTTCATGGCAGTGGAACAGCAACAAAATGGCGGCAGAGGCAGCCAATCAATCAGGGCAGCAGAGCAGCAGCAACAGCTCGAGTCTGTCTCTCTGCCTGTCTTTATATTACATCCAGGCTCTCCGCCTTAGCCTCCGCCTTAGGCTACACCCATAATCCCAGAAGTACTTCAACCCATAATCCCATCAGAACTAAAACCCATAATCAGGGATCATGGATCAAGTCTTAAACTCTAGAACTCTCTGCCCAATGACTACATGAGGCTTTGGGGGGACAACTAGACATAAACCATAACAAAGAGATATACAAGAAAATAAAAATCTCAATCACAAGCTGGCAACACTGTATGAATGAAAGTGAAGGTAGAGTTTCAGATCTTGAAGACACAGTAGGAGCTACTGAAAAGGTATAAAAGAATCTCTTTTTTAAATTTTTATTTATTTATTTGGTGGGACCGAGGTTTGAACTCATGACCTTGCACTTACCAGGCAAGCACTTATGCCACAGATCTATCTATCCAGCCCCAACAAAAGGATCTCTTAAAAACAACTAGGACACAGGAAAAAAAATAATTCAACATCTGAAAGATGAGGCACAAATGAACAATGTGAAATGAATAGGACTCAATGAGAAAGAGTTGACACAAATGATATTAAAAGAATATTGGCAGAAATAGTAGCAGAAATCTTCCCAAATATGAGAAAACAATCTGACATTGAGGTAAGTGACACACACAGAACTCCAAGTAACATCAATCTGAATAAAACACATAAAGACATATAATAGTCAAGATCCCAGAAATCCAGCAGAAGAATAATATACTAAAAGCCACTAGAGAAAAGAAACAGGTTACATTTAAAGGAAAACCCATCATAATGATGGCGACTTCTCTTCACAAACCATGAAGTCCAGAAGAGAATGGAGCAGAATGCTTCAAGTCTTCCAAGAAAACAAATTCCATCCCAGACTGATACACCCTGCAAAACTCTCTTTCAAGTATGAGGGAGAACTGAAATACTTCCATGACAAGGATCAACTAAAGAACTTCACAATGTCAAAGCCAAAGCTACACAGACTACTGAAAAATACTTTTAGAGCCCACATAAAGTCCTTCCTTCCCAGTTTGGATCTCCGGCCTGGGACTTTGGTTCCCAACCTGGCGGAACCAAAGCCAGGCGACGCCATCTCACATGGCCAGCAGCTCCGATGACGCGTGTGCTTCAGGGTGCCATGGCGACATTCAGATACCTTTGCCAGCTGTGTGGTCACAATGGTACCATGGATCTGGGACCCATGTGCAAGAATTACCATGGGAACCATGAGGCATTCGAGGAGACTCGCTTGGCCTCACCAGACCCCATGAAGCAGTTCATTTCCTGGTTTGAGGAGGCCATCCAATGTGCCAAGATAGAGGAAGCCAACACCATGTGTGTCGGTACCTGCACAAGGGACGGGAAGCCTTCTGCCCACATGCTGCTGCTGAATGGCTTTGGCCAGGACAGTTTCCACTTCTTCATCAACTTTGAGAGCAGGAAGGGAAAGGAGCTGAATTTGAATCCCTTTGCCTCCCTCATCTTCTACTGGGAGCCCCTTTACCATCAGGTGTGTGTGGAAGGCCGCATGCAGAAACTACTGGAGGCTGAGGCCAAGAGCTACTTCCACTCCCGCCCCCAGACCAGCCAGATCAAAGTGGTGGTGTGCCAGCAGAGCTCTGTGATCCTGGACTGTGAGTATCTGAGAAAGAAAAACAAGGAAATGGAGCAGCATTACCAGTAACAGGAGGTGTCAAAGACGAAATACTGGGGTGGCTATGTGCTATACCCTCAGGTGATAGAGTTCTGGCAGGGTCAGATGAAGCCCCTACATGACTGCATTGTCTTCCAGCGGGACCTCCCCACAAGGGACTCCATGAGCCCCTTGAGCCACTGTGGGGAGGAAGGCTGGCTGTATGAGAAAATGGCACCATAACACTGGTGTTGGTGACAATGACCATTGGGCTCCTTGCAGAACAGTATAAAGGGCTCCTACACAACTTCTCCCTTCCTCCCTGCCCCAGCTGGGTCTCAGCAGCTGAGCCTGGGTTACCACTGCCTCACAGAGAATCACAGACTTGAAAGACTCTCCATGGTGTTTTCCACCTTCCCTGTGGTTCCCTGTGCCACCTCCAGCCCTGTCTGTCCCCATGAGATTCATGCTGCCTAAGCCAGAATAGCCATGCAAATTTGTCATCAGCAACTTGGACTTTGAACCAGGCGTAGAAATGCACATCTGTGATCCTACCATTCTCAGGCTGAGGCAGGAGGCTGGAAAGTTTGAGCTCCCACTGGGTAACTCAGCAACTTACTGAGAACTTATCCCTAAATGACAACTACAGATAAGATAATAATTTGACCTTGCAATGGGGAGACTCAGGGCCTGGGGAGCAAAGTAGTTAAATCATCTGTGGTGGTCCAGAACTGCCGTCCATGGGGCCACCCTGGGCCCGTCCTTGTGTCTCTGTGCTAATCCTTCCACTTCAGGATGCCCCACTGTCTCTGTGCATCCCTTTTTCCCCTTGAACTAGCTAATATATACACCCCACCCCCAAAGAAAAAGTCTTCCCTGGTAGGTTATTTTGATAGTCATTTCCCACATTGATGGCTGTCTTTCATCAGTGAAACACACTGCTGAGGAAGGAATCAATTTATCATTTGCGAGGGGGCCAGGGAAATAGCTCAGTAGAATAAGTGCTTGCCTGGTAAGCACAAGGGCCTGACTTCAGTCCTTAGTACTACCACAAAAAAAAAAAAAAAAAAAAAAAAAAAAAAAAAAAAAAAAAAAAAAAAAAAAAAAAAAAAAAAAAAAAAAAAAAAAAAAAAAAAAAAAAAAAAAAAAAAAAAAAGGCTGTAAGTGTATTCTTTGCCAGGGAGAAAGCTCAGTTGCAGAAGTGCCTGCCTGGCAAGCACAAGGTCCTGAGTTCAGTCCCTGGTACCACATTAATTAATTAATTAATTAGTCCTTTATAACACTGTGGGGCCTGCAGTTAGAAGTAAGAGACACTTCTCAGTATAGGGAGATTCCTTCAGCCTGCTCATGGGGCCAACCTGGGCCCCTCCTTATGTTGGACGACTTCCATCTCACTTTACTAGCTGTGCTCATCTATGGAACCCACGTATGTGTGTGGGCGGTGCGTACACAAATATATGAATTCCATTTTCCAAAAATAAAAGTATTGAAGTGATTTGCAGAAAAAAAAATTAGAGAGGACCAAAAGGACCCCAACTCCGCAAATGACAACAGAAAGAACTTACTAAATAGGCCAACCAATTAAACACAGGACAAAAAGAGGTAAACAGTAGTAAGTAAAATACATGTCAATCATAAGTCAACATATTTCAGTTATAACCATTAACACAAATGGACTCAGTTCTCCAACTAAAATAAATAGCACAGTGGATTATGAGGCAAAATTCAACAATATACTATATATAAGACACACACTTAACTCAAAAAGAAACTCATAGGCTAAAAGTTAAAGGATGGAAAACAATACTACATGCACCAGCACCTCTAAAGAAAAAAATCAGGGTCAACAATTCTGTTTGCAGACAGTCTAATTTTCAGACCAAGATTGACCAAACAAAATAAAGAAGGTCACTACATACTTGTTACGGGAAAAATTCAAGACAGAGAGGTAACACTCATAAATACATATGCACCCAACACAAGAACACCAAGTTATATAATACAAATCTTAACGGACATGAAAATTCTGATATCCAATACCACAATGTTAACAGAAGACCTTAACACCCTTTCTCTGAAAAAGATAGGTCAAGCAGACAAAAAATTAGCAAAGAAGTCACAGAACTGAACCAGAACTTGTAACAACTGGACTTGGTGGGCACACACAGACTGTTCCACCCAACCACTTCTAAGTACACATTTTTTAACTGCACATGGAACATTTTCCAAAATAGATGACATACTAGAGTATAAGTCATGCTTAAGTATGTGCAAGAAAACAAGAACTATCCCATGATGCATATTATCTGCCAACAGTGGCATGAAACTTGAAATAAATGACAAAAGAATCCACAAGATAGCCAGAAATACATGGAAATTGAACAACACTTCTCTCAGGAACCAGTGGGTCACAGATGAAATTAAATAAGGAATTAAACAATATCCACAATTTAATGAAAATTCAAACACGACCTGCCAGAATTGATGGGATGCAATGAAAGCAGTTATTAGAGGGAAATACATAGCTCTGAGCTCACCCATTAAGAAAACGCCATGGGAACAAAAAAATACTCTCATGCAGCACCTAAACTGACAAGAAAAGGAAGAGCAAATGAAACTCAATGTCCAAAGATGGGAGGAAATTATAAATATCAGAGCAGAAAGTAATTCAATCAAGACAAATAAAACAATACAAAGAATCAATCAAAAAGCTGGTTCTTTGAAAAATTAAATAAAGTTGATAAGCCCCTAGATAACTTCATCAAAAAGAGGAAAGAAAGGACTCAAATTCAAGCAACAAGGAATGAAAAAAGGTGAAATTACTACAAATGCAGAAGAGATTCAGAAAATCACTTTGAGAATCTTTACTCTCCACGAATTGAAGACACAGATGAAATGGACAGATTCTGAGAAAAGCATAAATTACCAAAACTCAACCAAGAAAATAGAATACTGAACTGTAAAAGGCTTAAATGAATGTCTTCCATCATTGCCTGTTTTGCCAATAACTCACTGCAATTATGGAACATTGGATTATGTATACAACTAGTTTCTGTTAATTCAATGAAAAGAAATTCTTTGTATCAATAATGATTACAAAAATTTTCCTGCCTATACCCTGTGTTCTGTGTATCTACTAGGGGGACAACAATATGCATTGTATCAAATACTTGAAATGTAATAATAACGCGTTTTATAACTCACATTTTTATTTCTTATTAAATGAAATTGAAAAAATAAAAAAGTACAAAGAAATCTCAAAATGGTAGTTATGCAGGACTATGCAAAATACACTACATCAACCCATTTAAAAGGTCATTCTAGATTTCTACAAAACAGCATGAATCCTATGTCAGGTTATATATATATATATATATATATATATATATATATATATATATATTTCATATATGTAAGTATGTGTGAGTCTTTTTGTGTATGTGAAAGACAAAGTCAATGGAAAAAGAAAATATACTTTTTATAGTTTCTCATATTTAGAGAAATTGCAAACCATGTCTTATATGTAGATGATAAGTCAAAGATACAACATAAACTTAAAACAAAAAATTAGAAATTAGATAAAGCAATATTCAGAAAACTCATTAAATATTAAGTATTTAAAAGTTAAATTAAACATTTCAAAACAGTATTTGAAAATTAAAACTGGTTTCTGAGTCCAACTAAGAGGCCAGAATGTTGTGTATCATATGTACAAATCTGTGATCAGTTCAGAGTACTGACATATTATTTGAATAGGTTAATATGTACAAAAATAGCAACTACGAAAAAAGTCTTCATTAGGGCAAATAATTGTTAAGAATAAAATACAACATAAAGACTGGGGTGGCACATATATGACCAGAACTTCTAACAGTTTAGGGATACGATATTGCAGAAAGTTCTAGTATTTTGTGGACTTGGACAGTTTCCATGATGCTTACTGGTGGCCAGGTGCCATGGGACTGGGCTACTGCTGTTTCCTTGATGTCCATCCAGAATCATAATCTATGGGGTACAGAAGTCCATTTGTGGAATATGCTGATAGAAATATTTTGGTGCTGTATACCAAAGAATAAATGAAAGAATGCTACTGTAAAAAATGCCTATTCGGCACAATGAATGTAGTTCTATGAAAGAAATTTATGGAAATGAGGGTATGTATTATACAAATAATCAAACTAAATTAAATGAGTATAACATGTATCCAAGGCCTAGAAAAACAAAATCAATCAATACTCTAATGTAGCAGAAGTAAATAAATTATAAAATTCTGAACAGGAATCAATGAAATTGAGGCAGAATAAAAAATAATTTAAAGAATCAGTGAGTTGAAGAGTTGTTTCTTTGAAAGGAGAGATCAGAGCTACAAATTCTTAGCCAAACTTCCAAAGGACAGGGTCTGCCACACCAATAAATTATATGCAAAAGAGGCAAAATTGTGGCATCATTGAAATACAAATACATTAAAAATGAATCTCAAAGCTAATATTTTAATAAACTGGAGAATCTGGAAAAAATGAATATATTACTAAACACATATAACTTATCAAAATTTAACAAAGATATAAATTTTCTGAGAAAAGGAATAACTATCAGGTAAATCAAAGTATCGATAAATGCTTATTAAGACGAGCGCCAGGAACTAGCAGATTCACCTTTAAATGTTTTAAGAAACTTAGAGGAAATCTAACATTAAAATTTTTTACATAACTCAAAGGACATCAGTACTTACAAACTCATTCCAGGAAGTCAGAATCATCCTAATATGAAAGCCACATAATAACTCAACAAGAGTAACAGAAAAATAAAGCTATATATCAATATCTGATGAGCATCAGATGCACATATACTCAGAATTCAAGAAACCTTTAGTGATGATGTCATACACCATGATCAAGTTAGCTTCTCCCTGACAATGTACGTATGGCTCAACATAAGATAAATCAATTACTGTAGAGTACAGCATAAATAGAATGAATAATAAAAATCACACATATATTTTAATAGAAGCAGAAAAAGTCCTTGATGAAGTCCAACATTACTTGATGTTAAAAAAAAAAAAGCTCAGAAAAAAATAAGTGTAGAAAGTCTTAACTCAAAAAAGCCATGTATGGAGAAATCCACAGCCAAAAGAATATTGCATGGGAAAAAAGTGAAAACATTCCTATTGAAATCAAGATTGAGCGAAGAGTGTGCACTCTGAGCACTCCTGTTCAACATGGAACTCAAAATTATTTTTGTAAAGCAATCATCCAAAGGGCCAGCGAGATAGTGCAGCGGACTAAGCAACTGGTTAGGCAAGCACAAGGACCAAGATTTGATCCCTGGCACCACAAGACATGCTGGCCCTGTCCCCCGGTATGCTGAGCCTGCCACTGACACCAGGTATGGTGGCTCACACCTGTAATCCAAGCTCTGGGGAGGTTGAAAACAGTCGGATCGCTAAAAGTCCAAGCTGTGACTGTGTAGAATCAAGAAACAAAGCTCAATCACTTTGCTATACATCAATAATGAATACACTCAGGAAAAATTTAGAAAAGCAATATCATGAATGATAGTTCTAAATCTTAAATGGCTTGGATTCAATACAATTACAGAAGTGAATGAATTTTATGTGAAAACTATGGAATTCTGAAAATAGAAATTAAAGAGAATATTTGATAATACAAAGGCATCTCTTATTGCTATAGAGGCAAAATTAAAATAAGTAAAAGAGCCATATTAATAAAAGTGATCAGCTGATTCAATGCAATTTCTGTTAAAATATCAAGACCGTTCTTCATGTAAATAGAAAAAACACCCTCAAATTAATCAAGAAGCATAGGAGACCCAGAATACACAAAGCAGTTTTGTGAAAAAAAAAAAAGCAGGAAACATCACAATTCAGATTTCAAGTTGTAGTACGAAGCTATAGTAACAAAAACTACATGGTAGTTGTGTAAAAAAGATATACACCAATTGAATAAAACACATCTAAAATAAATCCATGCACCTTAAGCTAGTTGAATTTTGGCAAATGTTTCAAAAATATATTGGAGAAAATACAATCTGTTTAACAATTGGGCTGAGAAAATAGGTTATCTATAGGCAGCAGTTTGAAACTGGGTTCACATCTGTCACCCTTTGCTAGAATCAAATCAAAATGTTGTAGATAAAATACTTAATTATAAAAACAAAAATACTGAAACTACTTGAAGATAATATGCTGGAAACTTTTGAAGTCATACCCATAGGTAAAGACTTACTAGACGAAACTCCAGTAGTACAGGAAATAATATTAGGAAACAATGTAAGTGATTATAATAGACTCAAAATCTTCTGCATAGCAAAGTAAGTAACAGAATAAAGAAGCAGCCTATAGTACATGAAACCACTTTGCTAGCTATTCTTCTGATAGAAGACTACTGTGTAGAATGGAAAGAACTACAAAGTAATTCTTAACCTTTTAAAAATTTGTTTATTAAATTTAGTGGTACAATGTACATATGTATAACGATCTTATTCATCATAGGGAATTTGTGCCTGTATATGATATATCTCAATTACTCTAAAAATTTTAACTTAAAAAAAAAACAACTGAACATTTAAGAAATGTGCCAATGAAGTGAATAGACAATTATCAAATGAAGAAAAATGGCCAATAAGTATACCAAAATGTGCGCATTATCTTTAGACCTAAGGGGAATCCAAACCAAAAACACTTGACTAATCCACTTACTCCAATCAAATGGACTTTCATGAGGTATAAACACATATACACACACACAGAGAGAGAGAGAAAGAGAGAGAGAGAGAGAGACAGAGACACAGAGACAGAGACACAGAGACACAGAGAGATAGAGACAGAGAGAGACAGAGAGAGACAGAGAAAGGAGAGACAGAGAAAACATGCTGACAAAGATATGTGGGGGAAATAAACATTTCTCTTTTGTTAATGCAGATGTAAGTTGGTGCAACCAACGTGGAAATCACTACATAGATCCTCAAGAAGCCAAAAAGAGAAATTCCATTGAACCCAACTATACCCTAGCAGGGTTTCTTTCCAAAATAGTTGAGGACATTATGTTATAATGATATCTACAAATTCGCAAGTTTTATGGCAATATTCAACAAAATTAAGCTCTGAAAGTAGTCTACATGCTCATCAATTAATGAATAAGGAAAGTATTGTGTATACACACAATAGAATATTATTAAATTTTGTCAGTTCCAAAAATATATGAGGCACGAGACCATGACATTAAGTGAAATATCTCAGACACAAAAAAACTAAGCATTGAATTATTTATCTTATAGGAAAAACTGAAGAAGCAAAAAATAGTAAAATAAAGGATGGCAGATAGATGCCAATAGAATGGCAGATAGATCAGAGATGGAGAATGAGATCTTGGAAGGTGCAAGTTAGAGAGGAAAAAGGAATCAAAAATTAGCAACATATATGAGTGAAAGGGTCAGAGAGATGCAATGGAGAAAAAAATGGGAAAGGCATAAAAATAACTCATAAATATTATGCATATGGGTTAACTGTCTGTTATAAATACAATCATTGTGCATTACAAACAAGTACCCATAAAAATAAGTAAATAAAAGAAATAAGCATGACTTCTACAGAGGAAATAATAAAGATTGCATTAAAAGTAACTTAAAGGAGATGCATTCAGTAACTAAACTGTATTTACGGATTAGAAGACTGAACATTTTATAATATGATAAAAAATTCCACCCTTTTAAAAGAAATTGTCAAATTGGTTACAAAGTTTGTGGAGACAGCATTTCCTAGTTCTCTGGAAACCCGAGGGAAGAGGACCACGGAGCCCATGACTGGACGACTAGCTTGGATGACATTACGAGCTGTCATTTCAAAAATGAAAAACAAGTGTGGAAATAGGAAGCACAAAGAACACTTTAGGTGTTATTAAAGGAGGACAAGGTAGAGAAACTTGCTCTACCAAGTATTTAGAGTTATGACAAAGTCAATTGTGGCTGTTAGGGTGGAGTGACACTTAATTGGCTTTGGGATCCACCCAGGGGATTTATGCAGCACACGACTGGGTGTGTCCCGGTGGAACATGAATGTGTGGCCTTCAGGTCTGTCTGTTCCCTCATCATTTCCTCTAAGGCACTGCTCCCCTGCTTTACTTTCCTGTCACCATGAACTGCACAGCTTTGTTTGCCATGCCCTTCCACTGTGGTTTTTCTTCTTTGGGAACTGCTGGCTGTGTAATGACATCCCTCAAACCATGAGCTAAAGTAAACCTTTCCTCCATTAATCTATTGGTGTCAGGTATTGTGTCTCATTGATGGAGAAGCTAATACATGAAAGTAATTATGGCTCCATGGTGTGATCAAACCAAGTGATGGGAAAATGATAAAAATTCCACATCAGGGGAAGGAGCTCAGTGGCAGAGCACATGCTTAGAATGTATGAAGTCCTGATCCTCATTATTTTAAATCTAAAAAAATGTTTGAGAATCAGACTCACACATGTGTAAGGAACTGACTAACAATGAATGGAAAAGATTTTTCTTTTCTTTTTTGTATTGGAATGAGACATAGAACTGAGGACCTTGCATTTTCTAGGCAGGCACATATACTTCTGAGCTATTGCGCTAGCCCTAGGATTGACTTTTGAATACATGATCCTGAGATAATTGGTTATCCATAAATTTTACCTTGATCTCATGTAGTACACACACACACACACGCACACAAACACATACACATATGTTTTGGTGAATTTAAAAAAGTGAATGGCAAGTGATAACTTATAATAAAAAATACTGGGGACAACCGTCTCTGTCACCCCTCTGGTTCCTTTCTCAGACAGGAGCTTTCCTTCCCCCAATAAATCATTCTGCTCATAAAAAAATGAAAGTACTACAATTAAGAAATCTGTCTCCTGGACCTTTGAGAAGAGGATATTATATAAGAGAATCATCTAGAGAAAATTTAGTGTGCAAGATGTAAAAAATATTAAACATCAATAACTTCTTTTTAGTCATAGTATTTTGTTGATAATTTAGATGTCTTTTTTTTAAAAAAAGTATCAGCTTTTTACTGTTGTGCTAAAAATCTCAAGATAAACAATTTTAAAAGGAAATGCTCATTTTAACTCATGCTTTGCAGGTTTCTCTTCATGATTAGCTGATATTTCTTTTAGGATTTTGGTGTTGCAGAAGCTCAGTGATAGAAGGCTGTGGTGGAAGAAACTTGTTCACTTGGTGGTAGCTAAGAAGCAGAGAAAGAGAGGGTGTGAGTAAAGAGAGAGGAGAGGGTAGGAAGAAGAAAGAAAGGGAGAGAGAAGAGAACAAGAGGAGAGTAAGAAGAGAGGACAGTGAGGGAGAGAAAAGAGAACAGAATATTTTTCTGCATGTCACACAGTACTCTATAAAAGCCAAGATACAGAGTAATGCACTTTCAGCAACACAAAATAGTGTGATCGGGGCCGGTGAGATAGCTTAGGGGTCTAAAGTGCCTGCTTAGGCAAGCTTAGGCAACCGCAGTGACAACGGTTCCATCCCCAGAACCATGCTCCACGAGCCTCATCACCAGGGCAGGCTGAGCCGACCATAACATACATAAATAACGTTAAAACAAAATAGTGTGATCATACAGCCCAATATCAAGGCAGCGACACTTATTGTAGAGCAGAGTTCCCAATTAGTATTTGTAAGCTGGAAGAAAAATTTGTATCTCATCATTTAATTGGTTAGATTCTTTAACTGTTCACTTTTAAATACCTGCCTGTCCTATAGTTCAAAACAATGAAAAGTGTTCCCGCAGTAATTGGGGTAATAGACTCTACAATGTAAGTTCTAATTTCTTTATATTTTATTTGAAATACTTTTTTTTCATTAAACTTTGGGCTAATTTGTCTCATAATTCTGTGCCAGATTTTTGGTCACGTTATTTCCAATAAAAAAAAATACTGATTTTAAAAACGAGTAACTGAAAAACTGCCACAAAAAAATTGTCCACAAAACATTCTTCTTTCCTTCTGAGGGATTTATAATGCGTTGTTGTCATTAACCAGTCTTTCACTATTAAACTTAAGGAGTCAATTGTGAGAAACGGTTCTGAAACTGGTCCTCTGCCACTGATTACAACTTGGTGGCAGGTGTTAGGGATAATATTCATTTAGTCTTCTGAGCTTTCTGGGCAGACTTGGTGCCAGCTCCAGCAGTCTTCTTGTCCAAAGCTTTGCTGACACCCACAGCTATTGTCTCTCTCATATCATGAAAATACTACTGTAATATAAAAAGGAAGTTTATAAGATACAATATTACCTTTTCTATGAAAGGACATTTTAGGAATTTCTAGAGTATTTTTTAAATTTCAGTAAAATATATGGCAATGTATACTACGTTACATTGTTCTATTGCTGTAATTGTTATTTTTCCATCTGTTACAAATGTGTTTATCTGTGAAGATAATTTTATTTTTGTATACTGAATATAGGCCCCAAAGAACCTGTAAATTTATCTTTTATACCTGACTGTACAGAAATGGAAATGTGGAGAGATGTTTTTAAAAAGATTTTTATCTCATTCTAATGTTTTATTGCCCTGATACCTAGCAGAACAGTGATGTTTATAATCAATAGATCTGGTTGCTGGAAAGGAAACAACACTATCACATTCTCTGATGCTATATTCAAAACAGTTCTCAAATGCCAATGCATGAATTATTTATTTATTATTTAAAATATTTTATATTTCCTACATTAAGAAGACAGTGCTTAGATTCCCAGGTATTTCCCATACTACATAGTTATACCTGCTTTGTGTCCTCTCTTACTCCCTCTTTCCTTCTTTTACAACTAGAGCAGTGTTAAATAGTTGTTTCATATGAAATCCTGGAATGCAGGAAAAAGTGCTAGATATCTTTTGCCCATGTTGCTCTATTATAAAGGAAAACATTTAATTTGTACCATATGTGGCACAAAGAGGGGAAAGAAAATTGATATTTTAAAAAAAAAAAACCTACAATTTAGAACAAGGTTAACCTTTTCTTGACCAGAAAAAGATACATTAACAATTTTCTGAATCTCCATGAATTCCTGTTCTCAGATGATGGTGTACTAATTTTTATATAACTTTAAATTTGTCTCTCAACTTCTGAATTCCACATTTATTTCTCCTCTACCTCGCTCTTACTCTCCTGAACTATTCATTCTACCAATTCCAGATCAGTCTTTTAAAAACTTTCTTGTCCTCTTCTTCTGCTTCGAACAGTATTACTATTCTTCTGTATCATTAAATCTGAACACCTTGACTTTACATTCAAAAACCTTATATATTGACTTCACTTTCCAACAATACTACAAAGCTCCCTCTAATGCAAAAAAGATCCCACCATAATACATTGAAACTTCTACTCTGCGGATGCCTTATTGTAGCTGTTGCACGTTATAAAGAAATTACATTTATTACTGCCCTAGATAATAATTAAATATATATCTTTTGAAAAAGCTACAGAATAATCAAATAAGAATATGGTTTGTACTATGTTTTACAGTGGCAATGAGACTTTATTCTTAAATTTTTGAAGCTTTATCATAATTTCTACAGAAATACATCTCCCATTTCCTTCTAGCCTCATGGCTTGACATCATCTAAGTGCTAGTGACCCTCAGCTTTTTATCTCTAGCCTACTCTTTCCTATGATGCCACATTCATGTACCTACAAGAATCCTTACTTGGACCTAGTGTCCACTTCAAACTAAACACTAAGGCCATGAAAAATCCCATAGTTTCTGTAGTTTCCTCCACACTAGGAAACTGCTTCACTATAATTGCTTAAAGAGGCTTTGAAATCATTCAGTCTGTACTTCATGTGCATGTATCAGGAAGCTTGTCAAAAATTTGTTAAAAATATATCTTGAATTCAAGCTCTTTTCTCTGTATCCACCTCTATTTTCATTCTCTAAAGACTATATCATTTTTTATCTAAACTACAACAAAAACTTGCTGTGGCTTGAATCATGCCTCCTCCCACCATTTAGAGATTCCACAGAAACACAGGAAAAAGATTTTAAGAAAGAGGCCAATGATAAAAGGCTTCATAGAAATCATTTTTGCTCACACTTTCAGTTTAGAGTTTTTGCCTCCAGTATATGGAGAGATTGAATTTATACTGCTTAGGCCCCTTACTCTGTGGCACTTTGTTTTAGCAGTCACCCTAACATAAGAATTCCAAGGGACATAAGGAAAATATTGCAACTCCAATCGTATTAGATGTCAGGTACAGAGTTCATGTTTCCTGAAATTGAAGAATGAATTGTAAGAAACAAGGCTAAGAGTAGGAAATTTTATTGAGGGTGAGACAGCTCTTGAGAGATATAGGAAGAGACCCAGAAAATGGGTTGCTATGGATTCTAATTTACAGGAAAA
Source organism: Myocastor coypus (assembly GCA_004027025.1). Lineage (NCBI taxonomy): Eukaryota > Metazoa > Chordata > Mammalia > Rodentia > Myocastoridae > Myocastor > Myocastor coypus. Next base: position 64 of record PVJA010042972.1, on the reverse strand, counting down.
CTTCTATAGAGCAAAATCAAAAGATGGAGGCCAGGAAAATAGCTCAGTGGCACAAGTGCCTGCC
>PVJA010042971.1:0-17022 GCA_004027025.1 Myocastor coypus | reverse complement strand
AAAAAAAAAAAAAAAAGCTAGGGGGGAAATGGATGCTACCCTAAAAATGCAGATATGACAGAAATGAGAAAATAAGCCAGGCGTGGTGGTGCATGCCTGTAATCCCAGCACTCGGGAGGCTGAGGCAGGAGGATCGGTGTGAGTTCGAGACCAGCCTGGGATATCAAAGTGAGCTCAAGGCCAGCCTAAACTGTACATTGAGACCCTGTCTCAAAAAGACCAAAAAAAAAAAAGAAATGAGAAAATATAGACCTTAAATGTTAGTGCGATTGCCTTCTAACCCTAGACCGTAGTTCCCACAATGCAAAGGGAGAGTGACTGCATTACCTGCGCATTCCTAAAGGTCCTACCACCGCCAAATCCGTGTGGAGATGTGTTTAATCATTAAGATCCCAATATGCAAAATTGCCTTCTTGAAATACACTGTTTTTTTTCTTTTTCTTTATTTAGGACAGGGTCTACAGGATCTCACTACACATATCAGACTCCTAGTGATCCTCCTGCTTTCAGACTCCCAAGTACTGGGATTACAGGCGCGCACCACCACACCCAGTCTTAATCATTGTCTCGGTGTGCTCTGTGGGTGGGGTGGGGCTGGTACAGCATGCCAGGATAGAACCCTGGCCTCTGTGCTCTGCCTAAGCAGGTGCTTTAGTTTTGCCATTCTTCTTCTTCTTCTTCTTCTTCTTCTTCTTCTTCTTCTTCTTCTTCTTCTTCTTCTTCTTCTTCTTCTTCTTCTTCTTCTGCTGCTGCTGCTGCTGCTGCTGCTGCTGCTCCTGCTTCCGCTTCCGCTTCCGCTTCCGCTTCTGCTTCCTCTTTTTTTTTTCCCCTAACTAGAGGTGAGTGCTGAGGGCTCCGTCACCCCATGTGAGAGAAAGTGATTGGTCAGGAGCCATCTTGGAGAGGGGCAGTGCCACTGCAGGCTCCATCTAGGGCTCCCAGTGCCACTGAGTGGCTCCCTGCTAGGCTCAGGACCAAGGAAAGTATGCTAATGACTGCAGATCAAATGAGTCTGGTCTCACCCAAAAGGTGCAAGCTCACTGAGATTATCCACTACACTGATAGAAAGCTCCTGCTGGCTTGCTACGCTATATCAACACAGATCAGGACTGTCTCCACATACTGTCTACCAGTGACAGCAGAGACAGTCATCCGTCTCTGTCTCTCTGTCTGTCTGTCTGTCTCCCTCGTTTGTCACTTGTTGTAGTGATGAGTTTGCTTTTGAGTTTTTTTTTTTGTCTCCTTTATTGCTTGATTTTATATATTTTTAGATTTAATTTTATTTTAAAGAGTAAAAATAGAAACAAAGATAGAAAAAACAGTAACAAGAGTACATATAATACAGAATTTTAAAACAAGAAAAAATTAACAATGGTTGCATTACATATTTTCATCATCTGCCATTATTCTTTTCTTGATTACAGTGATCTTTTCATTCCTGGCCTTTTAGGCAGGCTGTATGCTACACTTGAGGCATTCTCTGCCACAACCTTCTTTGCAGGAGTTGATCATGCTCAAACTGCATGCCCTTTACCAGGGCCTTGATCTTGTCCACGCAGAGCTACCCTGCGATTTCAGACCTCCCCCTGTGTCCTGCTTCAGCTCTGCCATCATTCTATTATTTTGCAAGATTCTCTGCATTGTTCTCTGTCTCTGCTTTGCTCCCCAATCCAAAATATATCTAAAAAGCTAGATAAAGCTCCACGTAGAAAAAAAATGTGTCTTAAAAGGCAATTTCCTCCCATGAGAACAAAAAATATTAAAAATTATGTTGGAATTAAAATGCAGTATACAATTTAGAAATAATATACACATTTCTTCTTTTTTTTTTTTTTTTTTTGTCTTTTTGAGACAGGGTCTTGCTATGCAGTTGAGGCTGGCCTTGAGCCCACTTTTGTAGCCCAGGCTGGTCTTGAACTCACACCAATCCTCCTGCCTCAGCCTCCCGAGTGCTGGGATTACAGGCGTGAGCCACCACGCCCGGCTTAAATAATATACACATTTCTTCTGATGCCCATGACTCCAAAAGGATTCTTTGGAAATTTGATTTGGAAGTTTACAAAAGAGGAGTCTATCTAAATTACACAACATTGTTAGGGTATATATATTAAACACTTATTAAACAATTATAGAATAGCTGGAAAATTACAAAAATATGCAAAGAAATTAACTCTAATTTTGTCATCAGAGATAATCTCCATGAACTTTTGTTAACAAAATATCCATCCAATCTTTTCCTTGCCTACATGTGTGCCTACACTTGTACACAACTGCATAAACACACGCTTGAATGGTCTTAACATAGTGTCATTTACATATATTTTCAAAACCATCCATGTTTTTATATTTATTGACTGTAAGAAAGGCAACACTATAATACTACTAAGAACATTATATACTACTAACACGAATGGCAGTAGCATTACACGAGATTCTGTAAGACATAGATACTATTATAATATCAGATCTGGATGTTGAAGCTTTTTATTTAATGAAGACAGTGTAAAAGCAATAATTCCGTGATACTCTCTTGACAATGTTTTTCTCTATTTGAATCATATGACCACACACCCTGGGAGTTTGGAAGAAAAATAAAATAAATTTAATGAGATTCAGGTCACAAGGGAAACCAAGAATTCAAGAATAATCTGCTGAGTTTCACACTGTCATGCTTACAACTTTACAGCAAACCTTCAGGATGGAACTGTGACATTTCCAGATGGAGAAAGTGGACTCTGAACACTCCTCCTCCTCCTCCTCCTCCTTCCCCTCCCCCTCCTTCCCCTCCTCCTCCATCTCCTCCTCTTCCTGTTTTGTTTCACTGATGTTTAAAGAATGTTGGTGGTCTTGTAAGAGAACCTGGAGAGAGAGGGAAGCCGGTCAGCATCAGGGGATAGTCTGAGATCACGGGATTCCTTCCTTTACTAAAAACTATAGCTGCTCAGCTGAGATGAAGCTTTTCTTGCAAAAGGTAATTTCTTATTGTAACAAGAGAAAATACTAAAAATTTCATTTGAAAATTATGTTTTCCATATGTTGATATATTTTATATATACTATAATAATTCTGTAGATCTAGGCATATTCAGTAAAGAAGTGTGTGTATAGTGGGGATTCACTGAACACTCGCACAGACATGGTGCGGAGAGGTACACACCTGTGATCCCAGGAGGCTGAGTCAGAAGAACTGTTCCAAGCTTGAGGCCCACCTAGACAACTTTGCAAGATCTATCTAACAATAAAATAAAATAAGCAGAGGAGGGCCCACCAAATAGCTCCTCGGATTAAAGAGCCTGTAAGCAGGCGCAGGGGCTAGGGGATCCCTGGTCCTGCTGTTCTGGCCTCGCCCCGGGGGCACGCTGAGAAGGCAATCGAGAGTAGGCGTGTGGTGCGTGCCTGTAATCCCAGCTCTTGGGAGGCTGGGATTACAAAAATTAAATAAACAAACAAATAAATAAATAAAGAGACTTGGGGGTGTAGCTCAATGATAGAGTCCCTTGCTTGTATGTGTGAAGCTCTCTATTCAAGCTCTAGGGCAGCCAAAAAATTGTGTCTGTTTGGTGCTAACTAAATAATTATCGGTATGCGTGTGCTCTTCAAGAGTGGAGCGGGTAGTCAAAACATGTGGACACTATGGCATATCTTCTCTCAAAATTACTTCTCTACTAGAGTCTCATAGGGATTTTATTAAGCAGTGGAGAATCATATCTTCCCAGGAAAATGCACTGTTTACAAGTGCTTTTTCTTTTAAACTGATCGGATGATGAAAATATGTAATATGACCATTGTTAAATTTAAACAATAAAAATATTAAATCATGAAAAAAACCAAGGGCTTTTTCTGTGTGGTATTTGGGATCTCACTACTAGATGGGACTCCTAGTGATTTGCCTGTTTACAGCCTCCCAAGCGCTGGGATTACAGGCGCAAGACCATGCCCAGTCTCAATCATCATCTCAGCTCCCACCCCCCACCCCCGCAGGCTGGGGATCAAACTCCGACAGCTGTGCTGTGCCTAAGCAGATACTTTAGTCCGCTGAGCTATCAGGCTGACCCTTTCCAAGGCAATATCTTTTAATTTACACCATAAATGACAAACGAAAGTACAGCTCTGGTGCCTGCCCATGTGATTGGTTAGTTTTTTGCAGCCTCTGGTGCCTGCCCGTGTGATTGGTTAGTTTTTTGCAGCCTCTGGTGCCTGCCCGTGTGATTGGTTAGCTGTCATGTGGCTGAGAAGAGGAAGCTCACAGCAACAAGTAAGACTTTGCAGCAGTGCCATGGGCCATTTTATGCCTTGGAAAGCCCGCTGGAGAGCTCCGCCCTGCACCTTTTACAGTTCCAGCCACAGGCAGGGGGACCCCAGACACCTTCATGACTCGGATGTCTGAAGAGTCACCAGGCCCCAGCAGGCCCTGCTCAATACAAAGGAAATAAAACCAGTTCTTGTTTTACTGTGGAATATAGGAGGCTGTTACTTTCAAATTCAATCAAAGAAGCTGAGTGGAAGTTGATGAGAAGAAACAGGCACGCAGATGCGTCTGAGACAAATTTATGTCCCTTAATTATGGATTTAGAATTTTGTTTATGAAATTCAGGTCTTTGAATTTCCACTTGACAGCCACCCCCTGTTCCTAGTACTGAGAGTGCTGCAAAGTTCCCAGGACTTGACATGCGCGTGCGTGTGTGCGTGCGTGCGTGCGTGCGTGCGTGCGTGCGTGCGTGTGTGTGTGTGTGTGTGTGTGTACTCTCTTGGGATTAAACCCAGGGCCTCATACATGCTGAGCATTCTTTCTGCCACTGAGCTATCCCAACTTCCTCTGTACTTTATTCAATAAATTTCTAGATTTTCACCTGTAACACAAGAACCTGACCCTCTGTTTGCAGCACTGCCGGGAGTAATTAAAGATAAACTACACATAAGTCCCTGTCCCGCAGTAGGCATACAATGGACCGGCTATCATTAATATTTCATGTTTTAATTTTAATCTCCTATACTTCTTGGCAACAGTGATTTTGCTGGATACACCTCATGGCGCGGGAAAGCTATGAACGTACCTAATAGCATAAGTCCTGGAGCCACGCATCACTTAGCTCGGCTGTTTTCTATTTGTGGAAAACATCACCATTTTTTAATAACTAATGTTGGACGAGGATGAAAGCAACTTACAGAATAGTAGTGGAGCTGCATCTAAACAAATCTATCTGTACTTAATGCCCTCCACTTTCTGATAGACTGAGCAGTTTTATTAGAAAATAATCAGCCTGTAGATCTCTCTTCTTCCCCACGCAGTCTCTCTCCCTTCACTACACAGAACCTCTTAATCTCAGCGACTCCTGGCAAGTCGGGCCCTGGACAGATAACGATGAATGTTACGCATAGCGATTACCGCGTTCTTCTTTCTGTGGCAAATTGATTTGATAGGAACACCAGATTTTGAGTTCCAACCTGAGGTAGGGTGGAGAGTTTACAGAGGGGAGAAAAAGATAACTCAGCTAAGTAAATAGTATCTTTAGAGAACTTATCATTTCCTTTCCAGAAAGGATGAACAGTCATTCTTTGGCTATATATTTTATTTCATTAGAGGCATAAATCTCAGTTATAAAATCAGGTAAGGCCTCTGTAGTTCAAGCTTAAAAAATGAAGCCTGTGAACCACCCAAAGTTTCCATATCTTGGGACCCTTGTGCTCCCTTTCTGGCTTCTGAGGACGTTTTCATTAGAGGCTGGAGACGTGTGAGCTAATAGGGTTAGTCCTCCCGGTTCTGTTTTCCTCCTAAGCAGGTCTAAGAGAGTTAATTTATGCATTCTATTCCAACAGAGACCTTGATGTAAAAAGTGTCAAATTATTACCCACACAATTTTGTGTCACCTATTAGAAGCGTCTCAGCTGTTAAGTCCCCTTCGCCTGTGAAGCTCACGTGAGTTGAGTTCCAACATCATAGCAGCAATCCCTGCTGAAACACAGCACTCGGGCAGGTCTGGGTGTAACTCTCAACCTGTAGGTCAAAGTCACCGATTCACTGTTGGCTGGTTGGGACAAATTTCATCCTGTTTGCTGTTAGGCGTTAAAGTTTAACAGCGCAACTAGTTTGCATTTATAGTGCACCTGAGTGGGCTGCTTTTCTAGTAAAAAAGGATTGGAGGGGCACTAGGGCTTTTACTTGGGGGCCAGAGTCCCACGTTTTTCCCAAAAGGCCCCCGTAGTTTCCTGGCCAGTCCCAGTGGTGGACAGCCAGGGAGGGCAGACTTTGTGTGTTCTGCCAGACTTTGTGTGTTCTGCCTGGGAGAGCGTTGCCCTGCAAAATTCCCCCTCAGAACCCTAATTAAGGCCTGGGAAGACTTCCCTGACTTACAGGAGCTTTGCTCTGACCCAGTAGGGCCTTCTTTAAGTGTCATCTCATTCTTTCTAAATAGTCTCTACACATGGGTGTTGTGGGCCTGGAGCCAATTATGCCAACCCATAACCATGCCCTCTTCACATGTGCTCCTGACCACCCATGCTGAAAGCAGGAAGGATGGGTATCCAGGCGGGGCCTCTGAGCTTCTTGCCAACTCCAAGTTCCCATGTGATACTTCTGGGGTTTGGGACGGCCGGGTCACCTGATTCCTCTCTGTATTTTAGGTCCCATATAGGGCACAATATAAAACCTGTTCTCTCTTCTTGGAAATTGTTTTCAGTGCTTTTCTACTGAAGAAAATGATGGAGCCAGGATTCAGGGGATCTAAAATTTAAAAGTTGCCCAAACTTGAAGAATTCTGCCACACTTTCCTAAGAAGTGTCTCCCGACAGCATTCCAAGGGAGAGCATGTTTTATTTAAGACAAAATCGCCCCTTTCCAAAGACAAAACCTCCTCAGATGAGATCATTTCTCTTCTCTCTTCTATGACTTTCTATAGTTTCTCATCTCAGGAAAATGGAGTGATTAGAAGGGCAACGGGGATCTGAATGGTGGGTTCTCTTGTGATGTGCGGGGAGCACCCTGCGCAGTGCCAGCCTCACTTTAAATTTATCTCCAATATGCTGGGTTACCGCAAAATATTTAAAAAGACACTGCATGAGGCTTTCATAGGTTGAGTTCTGATCTAACAAATTAAACTAACTTAGAATGTAAATGAAGGGGAGCCCATCTAGTAGCATAGTGTTACGTAAGGAGTAGTCATGATTCAGACAACTATAAGCAGCTGGATTTCAGCCAATCACAGGCAGCCAGCTCAGCACACCAGATCCATATAAGGCAACTGCCTCAGGATAAGAAGCCAATCAGGTGGTTCCTTGACCTTCGGGAGAGGTGGCTTTGGTTTGTTACTGGACTGAGCTCTATGAACCCCTGGTTCTGAGTACAGCCCAATCCACAAATGGCTCTTATAAACTCTACAGTGTATTTGAAAGCTTTAAACATGCGTATTTTGAAACCACATCTTATAATCTGTTGACTCTTTAAAATATAAGCCCACGGAGGATGGAATTACACCCTTTTTGCTCATTCCTAGATGTCCTACACCTAGAATAGTATGTGCCACATATTCTGTGCTCAGTGAACATTTGTTGAATAAATGAATACATGAAGGAGTAACAACCAGTGGCAGGTAGTTCACCCTTCCTCTAGCACCATGTGATTCTCATGGTTTCTCCAGGGATGATCCAGTTGTGTCCCTGAAAGCATGGAATCTTCTGAGGCCTCTTCATTGGTCACTGAAATGCTTGGTGCACAATCATCCCTTGGTTCCTTGGGGTTTTTTTGTTTTTGTTTGTTTGTTTTCAATTTGGAAGCAGATACTTTATTAACTGACCAAATCATAAAAACGCCATAGTAGATACCTTAGTTCATCCTTCTGATAAGCCTGTTGATCTGGTTTTCCCTATTTCCAGCATCTCTGACTATACTTCTTCCCTACAGTATAGATCTCATGGATCAGATCCTCCATGCAGATGATGTCATATTTATCAAGTGATCGAGCAATCAATGGTTTATCTGTCAAGGCAATTCGCTTCTTACTGATTTTGCCATAGCCACGCCTGTATATTAGTTCATTTACTGACTTCAGGTTTGGCTGCCCCCATGCAATGTATGGCTCCACAATTCTCAGCATGTTAATTGAAGCGTTGTTGAGCTTAACGAAGGTGCCACTGAAGATTTGGTGAAGTCGAAGAAGCTGCGGCACCTTGCAGACCTTTGGGCTCATGCCATTGATAGCCCTGATCCAGATGACAAATGCCAGTGTGGGCTCAGCAGGGACATAGAAGTTGCCAGCTTTTTTCGCCATCCTGACCATTCATATCTCAGTTCTGTACATCTGTCTGTGCTCCTTATGATAGTGCCTGGCTTTTCATAGATGAGCTTCCTCCTTGCCTTGTGAAGTGTCTTCTGGGAAAACTTCTTTCTCAGGCACTTTATCTTCAACTCTGTGAAATGCTTTTGCTTTCTCTTAAGGGTTTCTGGCACAGCAGGAACCTTCTTTTTCTTCTCTTCTACACCCTCCATGGTTCCAGCCAGAAAAGAGGATCCCTTGGTTCTTTGAATGCAAGCTGAGAATCTCCAATCTCACCTCCATGTGGGACACAGGTGAAATCCTGCCTATAAAACATGGAAGTCATTCCCCCTATGTGAGCTGCAGGCCAGAAGCACAGCAGAGGTGTGACCATCCATTGGCTCTGGGCTGGCTCTATATTTCTGCTTCCCCTCGGTTCCGTTTAACTTAGCAACCTGATCCTAGATGAGGACAGTGCCTGGGGATAGATAGGCCTCACAACTGTGTCTATCAAGGCCAACACTCTACCCGCACCCCTGTCCCGCAGCCTACATCCAGCAGAGACCAGAAAGTTGCTCTGGAGGAGCATCCAGGCTTGGCTTCTGCCTGGGCATCCCACAGTGTTCACTGAGCCTAGCTCCTTGTGAGCCTCATGAGGCTCCTTGTGAGCCTTGGGAGATTTTGCCTTAGATAAAACATACTCTTCCTTGGAATGCTGGCTCATATAGCTTTTGACAGCATATGACAAGCAGACCCTCGAGCTGGTAGGGAGCTGAAAGCTTGCATTCTGCCCTATCCCCCCAAGTTCCCCTTCTTCTTCCAGGTGTTCATGCAAAACTTGACTCCTGCACACAACACAAAAGTCTCTGTGTAAATAAGTCTCCAGTCTCTGACTTATAGGACAGCCTGCAGCTTATCTCCACTCTATTGGAAAGCTTGCTCAGTACAGAAAGTAGTGCACTCTTGGGTTCTGGCTTTTAAATTCACTCACAGCTTTCAGGAGGCACTTTTTTTCCCTCTTCTCTCTCTTCTCTTCTCCTCTCTTCTTCTTTCTCCTCCTCTTCCTCCTCCTATTCCTCCTCCTCTTTCTCCTCCTCCTCCTCCTCTTCCTTCTTCTTCTTCTTCTTCCTCGTTCTCATCTTCTTCTTCTTCTTCCTCGTTCTCTTCTTCTTCTTCTTCTTCTTCTTCTTCTTCTTCTTCTTCCTCTTCTTCCTCTTCTTCCTCTTCTTCTTCTTCTTCTTCTTCTTCTTCTTCTTCTTCTTCTTCTTCTTCTTCTTCTTCTTCTTCTTCTTCTTCTTCTTCTTCTTCTTTTTCTTCTCTATTTTAGGGAAGGGTCTACAGGGTGTTCAGGATCTCACTCCTAGATTGGACTCATAGTGATCTGCCTGTTTACAGCTTCCCAAGAGCTGGGATGAAAGGTGCATGCCACCACTCCCAGTCTCAATTTCCCTCTCAGAATGCCCTGGGGGTCAGGGTCAATATGGCTGGCCCAGGGATTGAACCCCTGACCCCTGTGCCTGCTTGCAAGGAGGCAATTTTTCCCCCACTTCTCTCTGGAGGCAGAAGTGGAATGGTCATTTGTGAATACATCCCTACTTCTCTCAGGGATTTCTGGAAGAAATTTCCTGTGGACTTCTACCCATGAGCCCACTGCATGCTTTATTTATACATAAGCTCCTTAATGGAACACAAACCATCATGGCTTTGTTATGCTCCAGGCTATTACCTCTTGGAAAATCAATTTTCTTGTTTCACATCACAATGAAGTTTCCTGGTAGAGTAGACAAAAAAAAAAAAAAAAAAAAATACCATACTAAAATTATCTTTTTACTTTACCCTTAAATCTCAATTTATGACTTCCTGTACTCCTTTGTGAATTTAGTCTCCTCTCTCTTTCCCTCCAAAAACTTCAATTTGTAACTCTCTTTAATTCTTAGACTTGTGAAAACATGGATTTTTGCAAACTAACGCTCATCTTTGAAGAGGGTGTGTAGTAGCTGTCTTAAGCACCTTTCAGGGATTTGGCCAAACTCAAGGATGCCTCTTAGGACATAAGCAGTAGAACTAGGAGATGCTGCTGATCGAAATAAATCGTGTTTGATGCCCACCTTGTAATCAGGAAAAACAGGAGTTCCTGGTACAAGTCCCAACTGGCTCACTGATCTTTGCTACTTCTAAGGCTGCAAGGTCGTGAGCCTGCTACTGGGCCGTGTTTTGCCTGGGTTGCATGCACCAAGCTTGCTGAGCACCTTGTTCTTTTATGCACTGATTTGTACACTTGCCTTATTTGCTGTGGCTTTGGGACACTCAGAAACACACTGCAGCTTCCAACATGTGCTTCTCTTTAAAAGAGGCTCCAAGCAGAAAAGACATTGAGGACTGACTGTTCTTAGAGGAAGAGAAAGAAAATATGTAGGATTTGATCTTGCCAGAAAAAGGAGCCCTAAAGTTTCACCCGGAATTTCATACTATGCTTATATAAAGGCTGGTTTTAAATAGATCTAGCTGGCTCTCACATAGCAGGAAGGCAGTGTGTAGGAGGGACAGTCGGCCAGCCATTCCTAAATGCTTCCTAGGAATCTACAAGCATGGCAGTTGCTGCCCATAGCTCTTCACTAGATAAGCTCTGTCTGTTGCTTGAAGGCTCAGCACAAAATCTACAAGTTTTGTGAGTGTTTCTTGTGGAAAGGGTATCCTGAGGTTGCTGCCTTGAGAATGTTTTTACTGAAAATGTGAGCTGTTTTTATTATCAAAAGTCTTTTAGCCTTGTGACCTGAAACAAAGTTTCACAAGGCTTGAACGTTATAAACTCAAAAACAAACCCATCCCCTCCAGCATACATCAGCGTTTTAACAAATGAAAATATCAACTTGTAGTTCAGGCTCAAATTTGCTGTCGCTTAAGTGGCTGACACAGATTCCACTTGGAATCGCTGCTCACTTATTTGTCCTGGAATAAATGCAATGCCATTATGTCTTGGTGACAACAGAAACAAGCTTTGGCCAGGTCTGTGCATAGTTTGGGGATGAAGAAAATAAGTTTTGAAAGACAGTGGGCATTGCTGATTATAGATTTTCATTAGGAACAGATGCGGGGCGACGGTGTTCAGTGGCAGGCGCGCTGTTATGGAAATAAGTCAGCTGACTGAGAACCATAACATCTTCTTTTTTGGGAAAGAGAAATATTAACAAATCAAATCCATAATCTTTCTTTCAGGGATGATCCAGTCATCAGAAATGAACTCCAAGATGTTTATGCGTATATTAAATAGTGTAGAGTGAAGCCAGGAGCACTGTTTTTGTTAAGAAATCTCCAGGCTACAGCAGAGATTTAGAAAGTCATTATGAAAGCTGTTTTAAAGCCATTGTGCTAAGTAAGGCCACAGACCTCACCACTTTACATTTGTTTATGGCGCTATCCCATAACAGTGCTCTCCTTTTAGGGAGTAGCAAGGCCGGTGCCAAGTTACACACAGCATGGTCATTTTGTATACTCCAGGATTCTTTTTCTTTCCCTTCAAGGACAATGGGAGCATTTAGGGTTACTTGCTTTCCAAGCGTGGGCTGGGTCGGCTAAGGGGAAGACTGTAGAGATTCTGGATCATTTCCATCTCTCTCTGACATCTACCTTTGTTCCCCATCATGTATCGAGACTCCTTCATATAAGGAAAACCTATCCAAATTCCAAATGACAATTCCACTCATCAAATTTTGGCCAGAACCTATTCATATGTCCACACCTACGTTTGAAAGGAAGCAGGAGCTGAGCAATTCTGACTGGTCCGGTGTCACTAAAGACTCCGTCCGGGCTCAACTTTGTAGAAGAAGGAATGGCTCTTGGAATAGCTAGTAGTTGTACCAGGGTTGTATGTACCAAATTACTGTCCTAGGAACAGGACATAAGAGGTCTTTTTTTTTGTCATTATTTTCATTTAAGTTTGGTATTGGCAGACACTTAGAATTTTGTCAATTTGTCAGGCTGAGTTTGTCAGTAAATAAACTCTTTAAAAAATTTTTATATCCATCTCCTTCTCCCACTTCGGCCCCTCACAGACAACCAGTCTAAAAGATTTGCTGTGTATCTTTGTTCATGTGATATGCTGAATATTATTTGGTATTCAACTATTTCTAATACCTTAATTTATAAAATTTATTCCATATCTTTTCTCACTGAGCAGGGTGTTTTCAGGACGTCATCAGTTTGGATGTTCAGGAGTCCATTCTGGGGCTTCTTGCTGCTATGGAATACTCTGTGAAGCTCGTGGGCACAGCTACCCTCCAGGGACAGATGCTGAGGCTGTCTCTGACCCCAGACATCATTTATATCTGACAAGTCCCCTGTATTATCACTACAGCCTTACAGATGAGGAAACTGAGGTTCAGAAAGTTGGAAGCATTTGCCCTAGTTTTCATAGAGAAAAACTACGGAAGGACCCCCCTGCATGCAGAAGAGATAGATGTATGTGTTCCATGTCGCCTCCCTTAAGCTCCAACAACACCTCATAGTTAGGGGAGGTTCTCCAGCTTGGGTTATCACTCACATCAGAGTGCTTGTCTAGTGTGAGTGAGGCTGAATTCCGTCTCCACTACGAGCAACAACAAGTCCAAGATCCTTCAACCAAAGTTGAATGGAACAGTAGACCTTTTAAAATGTAGCCTCTAAAGCCAGGCATGGTATGACATCCCTGCAACCCCAGCACTTGGGAAGCTGAGGCAGGAGGATCACCATGAATTTGAGGCCATTCTGAGCTACATAGTGAATTCAAACCAACCTGTACTATGTAGTGAGACCCATTCTGAAAATACAAACAACAACAAAAAAAATGTGGCATGTACATACAAAATGCAATATTTTTTTGAAGCCATAGTTTGGCCGGGCTCTAAACTCACTATGTAGCCCAGACTGGCCTCAAACTCAGGGTAATCCTCTTGCCGCAGCTTCCCAAGTACTCAGATTGCAGGTGTGTGCTACCATTACCCAGCTTCAAAATGAAATATCATTCAACAACTAAAAGGATAAAATACTATTATTTTCAGCAACACAGATAGAACTGGAGGACATTAGGAAGTGTGACAGAAATATATGTTGTCTAAGTTTTTTTAAAAAAATTATGACTATAAAAACACATTACCATTAATCCCTCCCTCCCAAAATACTGCTTTTGTTTGAAACACACATATTCCATCATTCATGTCACTTTCTTTTTCTTTTCTTTTTTTTTTGCCTATGTCTTTTGGTGACAGGGTGTCACCATGCAGTTCTGATTGGCCTTGAGCTCACTTGGTAGCTCAGAGAGAGCTTCAACTTGCAAGGATCGTCCTGCCTCAGCCTCCAAAGTGCTGGGATTCCAGGTGTGCGCCGCCATGTCTGGCTTTCCTGCCACTTTCTGAAGCAATTGTAGAGGTGTTTTTCTCAAGTATCTTTGGGAAGTGTGATGAAATATACAGCAAATGCCGCTGCTGCTGAGTGCCCTCCAAGCATGGCAGACCGGTAAGAAACACTAGCGCGTCTGCGTCCCCCTTACTCACCAGCTCTGGCTCTGTGCAACATCTGGCTCTTCTCTTAATTCAAAATTGTGGAAAGTAAACACTCCAAGGACATTGAAGCCGCAACTAAAGGCACTCATGGAAGTGCAGCTAAAGATACTCATGAACGAGGACTTCCAGAACCGCTGCAGCTAGAAGGATGGGAAGAGGGTACGTGAAGCAAGAGGGATTCCTGGCAGTGTATCTTTTACTATAATAAGCTTTTTTAAATGTAAGCATTGCATTTAAAATATTTCATACATGCACATGTCTGAGTTACTCTTCTCTTATTGCAGAAGCAAATGCTGGACACCCAAAATGAAGAAGGAGAGGTTTATTTAGCTCATAGTCAATGGAGGTGTCGGTCCATACTCAGCTAGCTCCAAGGTAGAGTGACACAGGGCAGAGAGCAGCCATTCATGGCCGTGGCAAAGAGCAACAGCAAAGGGAGGAACAGTGACAACCATGGCTAGAGAGCAACTCTGCCTCCCTTAGGTTGCATTCAGGCTGTCTGCCCCGGGCTGGGTGTAGCACTCGTACCCATAATCCCAGCAGCACTCAGACCCACAATCCCAGTGGATCAGGAGTTAATGACAAACTCCAGAAGTCCACCCCATGACTGGATAAGGCTTTGGGGGAACAATTAGACGCAAACCATAGCATCTCATCTAGTGGAAGGTCTCACCTAGTGGAAGGAGATGCAGGAAGTCAAATATTGTATATTCTTACTCAAATATGGAAGCTAAACTGAGATTAGCTGATGTCAGAGAAGCAAAGAAAAGAGGAGTGGTCACTAGAAGTTAAGAACTGGGAGGAAGAGACCAAGGAAGCTTGGATAGCGAGTTCGGATGGGAAGTCTAAGGCCTAATGTTTCACAGCAGAGTGAAATGTAATTTACAATGGTTTATTATATAGGTTTTAAGTTTCTCAGTCCAAAGAAATTGTTACCATTTAGGGAGATATAAATGCGGGCATTCCGGTTGGATCATTACACTTTGCATACCTGCGTCAAATCATCACCCTGTACGCCCTAAGTGTGTATAATGTCATCTTACATGTCATTTAAAAAGAAAAATAATTGTATTGAGTTATAGACAAAAAATAGAGACTCTTTGATTTAGCAGTTGATCTCTGCCTTCAATTCACATACATCTTAGTTCCCCCATGGGTTTTCGTGCTTTGCAGCTGGGCGAGTTTTTGTCCCCTTTTACCTGGTAAAGAATCGTGTGAGCTGCGTAGCTGTGGAGGTTTAGAGGGATGTGAACCAGGTAGCTGTGCGTTGAGCTCTGAGGTTATGGAAGCCTAGATGACAGTGGCATCCGTGCAGGGCACTGCAGCAACTCAAGTGCCTCTCGGTGCTTTCTGTCCAGGGAGTGGCGTCTAGGCCATCTGGAATTAGTAATGTAAAGCTTCAGGTCCCACCCAGACCTGGATATTATGAGACCCCAGGAAATTCCCATGGCAACTTGAGCCTGGGAGTGACAGGATCCTCCTCTGCATAAGAAGAGACCCAGTGCTTGGCAGGCAGGGCTGGTCCCCTGGTACCGGCAGTGACAATGACGCCTGGGCTCCTTGTGTTCTGCTCTAGCCTGACCGGCATATGGCTGCCACCTTCTTGGGAGTGAGATATGATTTTGATAGCCATCTGCATTCCATGTCAGGAAACAAAGGGTGAATCCAGAATGGGTGGTCCCTTGATCAAGAAGTCTTTTTCTAGACTCCTTGGCAGTAAAAGTCACACAGACATGCACAGGTGCAGCAGAGTCTTCTGAAGAGATATGTGATAACTAGGTACAAAGTCATTGTCTTCTGCATTGGCCCCTGTTACTGTAACAAAATCCCTGAGAAAACCAATTTACAAAGTGAAAGAGTTTGTTTTGACTTGTGGTTGTGGAGGATGCAGTTCATGATCAATTGATGCCATTGCTATGGGCCTGTGGTGAGGGATCCTATTATGGTGGAAGCAAAACATCTCCCATCATGAGCCAGGTAGCAAAATAGGAAGAAGGGGAGACCAGGATCCCACAACCCTCTTTGAGAGCAGCCTATCCAGGGGCCTCAGGGCTTTCCACAGGCCCCACCTCTTAAAAGTTCCATCCCCTTCAAATAATGCCAGCATGGGCTTTTGAGGGACATTACGAACCCACTCTCCCACCCTCCTCTGTCAGAATGAAGAGTGGAAGAGATGTCCCATGAAAGTCAATCAGCAGGTTCTGCTGTTTGAACTGCAAGGCAGAGATGGGAGAACCAAACTGGCAAGATCAGTAATTGAGAATGGCCTTGGCCAGCCCAGCATTTCTCTGAAGCCTGGCCTCACTAGAGAGAGCACGCCTTTTCCCCAGCCGGCCCTCTGGGACAAGGCTTCTGCGTCACCTTTGTGGCCAACAATTCCAATTTCCTTCTGTGCTCAGAGATCATCCTTCACCACAGTTGGCCCTCAGGAAATCTGAAACACTAGCTTCAGTGGTGGGATTGTCGGGCAGCCTGCCAAAGCGGAACCGCGATGGGCAAGGAGGCCCAGTCCAGGAAGGAGGACCTGTTAGTGTGAGTTTGTTTACACTGGGTCCCTGCAGCCTGGGAGAAGGGATCATTGTTTATTTTTGCCTCTCATCCTTGAGCCTGCTTTGTTTCACCTAATATTTCAGCATGTTGATCTACCCTCCAGTTCAGGGGAGTCGTTTTGTTTTGCTTTTACTTACTTTTAAGAGGTACCTGGAATAGGCTCCTGAACAGAAAGAAAAATATGTTGCTTTTGTTTTGTTTGTTAGTTTTTTCAATCCAAGTCTTTCTTCAGGACCCTGAAGAAAAAGAAATCTCAGACCTGCCTGTCATAAGCACTGGGATCCCGTTCGCAGTGCCTGGGACGAGCTTGCTTCCTCCGACCCCTTACCCAGAGCGGCACATCTCTGCCGCTCTCCAGACCTGCAGAGTTTCCTGGCTCCTAGGCGTGGCTATACTCATCAACACTACAGGTGGGTTCCGAGCAGTGCCAAGCAAGCAGCTGCACAGCCCAGGGACTTTGAGCTTTCCCAGCTCTCCACTCTCTGTACCGCTGCCAACTCGCACACACCTGGGATCTCACCAGCTGCCCGCCCACCGCGGCCCCTTCCCGCCATGTGACCTAATCCCGTTACACCTGCTCCTCTGCGGGCAGCCGGCCCAGCCCCACCTTCGCAAGGAAAGCCTGGGGACACGAACAAGACCTGCCTTATTCACGCCTCCAACAGCCAACTCCTACCAATTTCATGG
>PVJA010042970.1:0-17031 GCA_004027025.1 Myocastor coypus | reverse complement strand
GAAATGGGTGCTGTACCTCTCTTGGGGCAGGTGATTTGCATTTCAGTGTAAGGTAGGAAGAGAAGTTAGCTGCTTGAGCTGCTGCTAGCTGTCTCCCTGCACTCTTGCTCTTAGCTGCCACCATGGAAGGTTGCCCCCTGCTGTGTATCACTCTGCCTTGGAGCCAGCTGAATATGGACTGAAACCTCCAGTAACTGTGTGCTAAATAAACTTTTCCTTCCCTTAAAAAAAAAAAAAAAATAAAACCATGACAAAGTACCGGAGTATGCAAAGACAGGGTTGCTGTAATGCTACACAGTAAAGACAACAGAAGAAACCAGTATAAATTAATCAGTTACAGTGTGCAAACTTAAAATGAGGTCTTACAAATAATCTCACTAAAACTTTTCAAGCACAATTTTACCCTGAATTTGCATAAAATGCTTAGGGTTGTACAGGTCCTAGAACATGCAGGCTGAAATCTAAACTATAAACCAAGTCAAAGTTACACAGCTAAACACAGGTAGTAGAAGATGCCTCACCCAAGTCTCAAGTGAGAAGCTGCTGGTAAAAAAGAAAAGCGTGACAAATGAGAAGCAAGCAGCTGGGTTAGGGCCAGGACAGGACTAAGCTCAGGTGCCTGTAACCAAAAAAGACTGGAGACTGTTCCTCCACCGGATTCAAGATGTCACAATGCACGAACCTAAAAATTATGAAACATACGAATGTTTAACTGATGCAACACTAAGTCAATCAAGTGGCCCTATCCACATAATTCACATTCTCACGTTTCAGTAGAACACAAGAGTCATGTTCAATATTTTTAGGAAAAGACAGTAACACTCATGATGACAAATGAAAGGATTTTTAAAATCCTCTAAAAAAACCTTTTCCTTCACAGCAGACATGGAAGTCTCCCCTAAGTTCCCATGAACTGTCATCTGTTTTTCTCTAGGCTAAGACAAGACATCTGAGGACAATTTTAACTTGCTTTCTAGAAACTAACAGATTTTTAGATAGGAAGGAATTTAATGAAAATCTTGCTTATTTTTTTAAAAAATCCAGGACAGCTGACTCATAACCTACATGCTCTTGGTTCCTTAAAATATTAGGAGATAAGTCTAGCCTGTGTGTGTGTGCACGCGCACGTGCACATGTGTGAGCATGTATTTTGATCTACATCACTTATCCTGACTAATAATGATCTAAATTTTAAAGTTATTTTAAAAAACTGAGACAACAAAATATGATGAAGACTTTTTGTATATGTGTGTGCTTTCCCTTGTTAAGTACAAAGCTATGGTGTGTGTGTACACTTGTGTATAAGGCCTTTCTGCTTTATCAGCCTGCTTTTCACTCCATCTTCAGACCCAGAGAATGCCTCATCTCTCACACTTCCACCTAGTAACCAATTATCCACGAGCCCATGTCGTCTGATGCCCAGCTTTATGACCTGATGGCCATTGGAGAGTTTCTCCTGCATTCACAGGCAGCCTGAGATCTGTGGGTGTGCTGTTATGATCTGAGTGTCTGTGTGTCTCCTCTCCTTGTCCCACTTTAATCTCCTATATTGCAACTTAACCCTCAAGGGGATGGCATTGCAGAGCACAAACTAGATCATGAGGTCGTCTGCCTTCCCACTAGGAATTGCACTCTTATGAAAGAGAGGAGGCTTTCTTGCCCCTCTGCTACTTGAAGGTGCCATCTATGAAGAAGAGGCCATCAGCAGGCGCCAAATCTGCCACTGCCTCTTTCTTGGACTTTCCAGCTTCTAGATCCACAAGGTGCGTACTTCTGTTATTTATTCATTGCCCAATCTAACACATTCTGTTATGGAAGCCTAGAAAGATCAAGACATGTATCACCTCCCTATCTTACATTCACCTACTCTGCCTTTAAATTTTCATGTTCCATTATCATTACTGTAATCACCCCTGGCCCCACTAGTATTTAAAATGTTACTGTTACATGACTATTTTTAAAAATGAATTATGAATGATCGACTCTGTCTTGATTTGCTTTCCTAACTTTCTAACACTGTCATTGGCAAGCAGCTTCCTAGTTGACAACACTGTGTGTACCTATTGAAACCATCAGACACCATAGCCTGACTCTCTTGCATACTCCTGGGTATTCTGGAAGTCCAGAATGAAGTTCGGATTCCTCATACTTTACTACACAATAATTCCAGATGGACGAAACATTTAAATCAAAATGACAGCAACCCAAAACTTCAAAAATAAATAAATAAATAAAAAGGCAACATATTCTATATTACAATGGAAAGATATAACATGAAAAATACCACTTTAAAAAATAATAAGCTCAGAAAAACATCTGTAGCAAATATGTTAATAAACATAATATATTAAAAGCTCTTGTGAATGAAGAAAATAAGGAATAACACAAATTCAAGAAAGATATGAATTGGTAATTCAACTAAACTATACCTGATAATTTTTTAAAAAATTATAACAAATGAAAAGTATTGACATAATTTGAGAGCCATTCAATTTAAGTGGCAAAAATTAAAGAATGGATACTACCCAGTTCTTGTACTGATACATAATGACTTGTTATGAAATGCAAACAGAAGCCCATCAACATGGTGCTGGTGGGGATGCAAAGAAACACAAAGACTTTAACCAACAGTTTGGCAACTGAATATGAAAAGCCCTTAACCCAATACTCTGATTTCTTAGAATTTAACAAAATTAAATCAACTGGAGCTGGGCGTGGTGGCTCACGCCTGTAATCCCAGCACTCGGGAGGCTGAGGCAGGAGGATCGGTGCAAGTTCAAGACCAGCCTGGGCTACAAAAGTGAGCTCAAGGCCAGCCTCAACTGCATAGCGAGACCCTGTCTCAAAAAGACAAAAAAAAAAAAAAGAAACATCAACCAAATTCACAAATATGTATGTGCAAAAGATGTTCATTAGAAATGTCAATTATAAAGCTGGTAAGTTGGAAATGAAAACAAATAGCAAATAATAGAGTTCTTTAAATAATTATGCTCTCTGTATAGGATGAATACCACCCAGTAATTAATTACAGCATAGAATTATATAAGTTAACTTGAGAATCCATCTATCACATATTTCCTGTTAACAACCTATATAGGATTATGAACTTTGAGATTATTTTCATGTGTACATGCACAGAAAATGTACTTAAGGCTTAACAGTAGGAATATTAGGGTGATGGTCAATCTTTATAAAATTTCTCACATGGACTTTAAAACTACTAAAAATAATAATAAACATAGCCCATATCCATTATCCTGAAAGACAGTCCCATGCAGCACTTTACGTAGGCAATACTTCAGGCTAAAAACAAGGAAGGATGCATATTTACTACATTTAAAATCTGTGCTGTCTCTGGCACAGATCATTCCAAGTATACACCTACTGCATTAAGCTGGGCAAATCACACAGCACTAATTATATCTGTGTTCCCTGGAGTCAGAGTTAGCCAGTCTTACAAGATTCGTACAAGATACTGTTGTGTCACCATACTAGAAGGGCCACAGCCCCTGAGAAACCCATAGCCCACCATTATCCATCAAAACCTCTCAGACTTTTAAAGTCTCAGTGCATAGCAACATTTCTGTCTGGGTCAACAGGAGTTTATTCTGTGCTTCTAACGTGCCTGTGGCCTATCTCCTAACTAATCATTCAATCAATAAATACATGCTATCTGCACAGCACTGTGCTGGGCACTCCATGAAGATAACCAAGTCCCTGCTCTCATGGAACATGTTGCCTGGTGGAGGAGAAACAAGGTAATAGCTAACTACACAGTGGATTATTAATTTAGCTGAGAGCGATGCCAGGAAGGAGCAACGCTCACCTGAGTATGAAAAGAAAGGAATGGGATCATGAGTGCAGCAGAGACCACATTCCAGTGCAAAGTGCACCTGAGATCCTGGAGGGAGCATAGGAATCACACATGCAAAGGCAGCCACGGAAGAGCAAGGAACAGAGGAAAGGTCCTTGAATCCTGGGTGTCCACTGTGACTGACCACCGGCCAAGTTTCTTCCTTCTTTCTAAGGGCCACGTTGTCTAATGCACCGCAAAGTAGTTATGAGAAGTACTAGCATAGGAAGTGAGATGCAAACACAGGCTTCTCCCAACTACAAGTATCATAACACTAACAATGTTCTCTTTTTTTGGTGGGACCAGGGTTTGAACTCACAACCTTGCATTTGCCAGGTAGGCACCTGTGTCATGGAGCTATCTCCCCAGCCCCAATACTAACAATGTTCTATTTGAAAATCTGTTATCTTTTAGAATACTTACAAACATTTTTTTCATTTAGTATGAATGTACTCAGAGAATTTTCAAAATCATGTAGAGAGTTTATTGTTATTTCGTGATCACCAGGTGAAAGAGCTGGGATTTTAATATTTGCTCTTCCTAATTGAAAACAAGAATGGAGCCTGTGATAAAAGAAATAGAAATAGAATTTAATTTCATAATCAATAGTCATTTTCATAAAAACTTGAACAATACAAAATACATGGAAAATACTCTCTGCTTTTTTTGTATATAAAAACACTCAGCATTGTGCTGCATTTTATTTTATTTTATTATTATTTTTTTTGAGACAGGGTCTCGCTATGCAGTTCAGACTGGCCTTGAGATTACTTTTGTAGCCCAGGCTGGTCTCGAACTCACATTGATCCTCCTGCCTCAGCCTCCCAAGTGCTGGGATTACAGGCGTGCGCCACCATACCCGGTTTACTGTGCTGCATTTTAAACTGAAAAAATAGTTAACAGTAATTATATCAGTACAAAAAGCACAATGAATAAGCCTCACTGATTCTTCCAAGAAAAGTGGGGTTTGCACATCCTGCAAATGCCCTCCTGCTCCCTGTCCAGCCTGGCCTCCCACCCACTCCACCGCCTCAGCACCAAGCTACAGACCGGGCTGCCTGGAGTCTCAGATGAGTTGCAGCTCACTGGCAGTCAGTGAAAGGAATAAAACTGGCCTAGCGGCCCTGTCAAACATGCCTACAACCTGCTCACACTTCTGCCCCGGTTTTAACAAAATTTCTTTGTCAGTTCTGCTTTCAAAAGGCTTCTAATCCCCCATGTAGTATCTCTTAGATGTCCTGGTTCCACAGCCCTTTGGATCTCCTGGGAGCACACTGACATTCTCTTATTGTTATTCTAACATACATAACTTATTAAAAAATCAATTATTGCAAAGGTATCTTCCTTCTACGTAGTGAGCCCTCACCTACTACCCAGCACAGGCCTTTCCTCAGCACCTATTCCAATGGGAGCTCTGACCCCTGGTCACTTCCTTCCTAACCTCTTGTGCTGAGGTGTTCTTAGGCTCCAAATCCCAAAGCAGCCAGCCAAATGCTCCAAATGACATCATTTCATCTGTTCAAGCCACCACCACACCTAAAACTCCTCCAGGGTAGAACACCCTTCGGTTCTTACTCTGCAGAGACTGAGCACACCATCTGTCATCATATGTCTCCTAGTAGCCACTCTAGACCTCCACACTCCTTGGTTCCCTTTCCTCACATTTCACATAAAGCTTCCAACTGCATGTAACCCACAGGTTTGCTCCTTTCACTGTGAGCTCCTGGGAACAGAACTAAGTTACTCACTCAGGGTGATTTGAAGCTGCTATTCACACTATCTGTCACATTCTTTAGGCTCTTTCCTTCTGGACTCACAGTAGGACTCTCCTCTGCCCTTTTGAAGCAAGGCATGGCCACATGGCTTTACTGAACTAGAGAAAGCTGAGTAAGAAAAAAAAAACCTCATCTATCAGTTCAGGAAGGGTCTTCTCAAAGCCAGTGCAGGCTGCATGCCTTCTTTGCCCTGCTACCAAAACTGTAGTACTTGGGACCTTTAGAAAGAAAGCTAGGATGGAAATCCCAGCTAACACCCCGACAGACACAGAATGTAGTGAGAAAGAAACTTTCCTCTCATGAGCAAGACTTAGGAATTAGGGTTATAAGGCTATTTCTGCCACATCACCTGTCCATTCTGACAAATTGCTCCAAGGTTTGGAGGAATTTTCAATAAATATACACTGAATGGGAAAAATCTGATTGCATAAACATTTACATTGACTTATATGGAACTATTCATTACCAAACTATGGCTGGGGAACTACACCAGCACTCTTCTAATGCTGCTGAGCATCTCAGGATCCCACTGAGATGAGGGAAAAGCAATGGGCGCTGTTCAGGTGTACAGGAGGCCAAAAGCAACCCTAAGGAAAAGAGTTTCCAGCCCATCCCAAGGTTACTGCGGAGGATAAGGAGCTATGAAAAGGCCTGCCACTTCCTTCTAATGCCTAGCTCCCTAACATCATGGGCAATATCACGGGCCCACGGATAGAACTTATTTCCAACTTCTAGAACTAGGTTTAGCCATGTGACTGGGCTCCAGCCAATGAGATATAAACAGTAGTATTTTGTGGGAGTTTTTCAGAGGTTTCCTTAAAGAAAATTATCCTTTCATATTATGGTTTGTATCTAGATGCCCTCTCAAAGTTTCCTGCAGTCATAGGCACGGCTTTAAAGAGGTGGCTGCATGGAGGCTGTGTACTCCTGGACTCAAGGAGGCAATGCTGGGACTGGCTCACTGCGTGAAGCTAGGATTAAGGCTGCCCTGCCCTGGGTGAGAATGCACCCTTCCTAAGGGTGGGAAGCCTGCGTAAGAGATAAGGCACACAGGGTTCCTGCTTTTCGCTTGCTGCTCAGCTCCTTCACTATTTTGCTGCCTTCTGCCTACCATGAACTATTTCTCCTGTTTAATGCCCCTCTGCCATGCTGCCCCATCCTGGAGGCAGCTGACTATGTCTACCATATGACAGAAATCTCTATGAACTCTGAGCTAAAGCTTCCTTCCTTTAACTTTGGATACTGGGCACTTTGTCTTAGCAATGAGAAAGGTAACTAAGATATGCTTTTCCTGCTTTCTTCCTGCAGTGCCGACATCATAGCTGCTTCTTAAGCATCACTGCCTTAAAAATAAAGTCACAGAATAAAGAGGCTAAGTACTATGACAAAGACACACTGGGTCCCTGTGGCCATAAAGCCATAAATAAATATATTAGTCCTGAACTGCCTAGCACAGATTTTCCATGGGAGGCAAGGTCTACATGCTGAGCCACTGTCACTAACACTTTCTACCAGGCACTTAAACCTGCTATAGACAGAAAGTGGTTTGGGAGACAATAATAAAACTGCCCATGACAGAGCATCACAATTGCAGAGATACTTTGTACTCTTTGAGTACAATGAAAGAACCAAACTTTTGGCTGTGACAAGGGTTTGTTTCTATTTTGGTTGACAATAGTTCAGAATTAAACTTCCATTTAAAAGTTTCTGTAACAAAATTTTTATATTCTAAGAAGAAAGATAATTTTTAGTCTGTAGGTATAAATTAATCAAGTACTTCCATTACCTGTCTTCAACACAAACTTTATAAATGGAATCACGGCCTGCTCCTAGGGGTGCTTTCCAAGTACAGTCCCATACTTGTAAATTACTAGTTGTGCACTTCAAATCATGAGGTACCCCTGGTGAAGGAAAGACAACATGAACACACACAGCACAGAATGTACTCAGTAATGGTTAAATATTTTCAGTTGTAAGCACAAACATAGAGTCTGCAGAGGCTTATGTCCTCCAGGAAGAGATGACCCTGCTGTCATGGGAAAGAACTACTCTCCTATTTCTTTTTGTAGCTTTGTTTGTTTGCAAGAGCTCAGTGGTAAAGAATGAATGTGGGCCAAGTGCAAGATCATGCTGAGATCAGGAGCGCCAACTAATAGCACTTAAGGTAACTAAGAAAATTGAGGAAGAAGCTAAATGTGTAAATTCAGACGTAGTGAGAGTTTCAGCACATCATGCATCTCCAAGAACCTCAGTTGAAAAGAAATAAATAAATAAATAAAGATAAAACCTCAGTGAAAACTATGTGCCTCCTAAGTCTACCAGGAAAACTAGTAAGTATACTGAGGAGCTGCTTTGGGCCAGCCTGCCGCCCTCCCCAGGAACACCAAAACCAATGTCTGCACTACTGAGAAGCTCATGGAATTTCAGCAGTAATGAACTCACATGAATCTTTGAAAAACATGAGGAGGGCTTAAAACAACTGAAGAGTACAGGTAACCCGGGAAATTAATGTCCTCCGAGTTCCTACTGCCCTCTACATGGTAACATTACTAATGTTATTGAATACATGAGTGCTATAAAGTGAAAATAGTCACTCTGTGTGGAAAATGAAAAGAAAGGACCACGAAAGGAAAAGGAAAAAGAAAAAAGGAGAGGAGGGAGAGAAAGGATAACAAAACAGTAGAGTAAAAAGGATATTTTCAAATTCTACAAATATCTATAAGAATTTTTTTTCTTATTTTTATACACAGTTGGCATGATACTGTAGCAATAAATTATAAAGCTATGCTGGAGAGCGAACAGAAGTATGTAAATGCTCACATTAAAAATCAGCAGTAATACTAATAACATTTATTTATTCAATGACCTTGGGAAAAAGAGATGTACTTAACTATGGATATAACATAAAAACAAAACCAAAGGGCAACAGAATAATAATGATCTTCATAGACATGTGTTTGGTAATGTCTACCAGCCAGGTAATTTTCTTACTAAATGTAAAAATGATACATTTAAATGTATCACAACAGCATTACAGAGTATATTAAGATTTCAATTACATTCTAAAAAGGTAAAATTAGAGAACACAGAGCAGTGCAGACTGCAGGGATGGTGGAAGGGAAAGCTGACTCCAGAGGTGCAGGGGGATCTTCTGGGTGACCGGCCTGTGCGTCATCCTGGTAGTGCTGGTGGTCATGCCTGTGCACACTGCTTAAACTTACAAACTTGTATCCTAGGAGAACACGGTTTTATGCAAATTATACTTTAGTTTTTAATGATAAAAGAATATTCTGATCTATCTTTAAAGGCTTTTCAAAAAGAAACAAAACCAAAAAATATTGGAAAGGAATGGATTTTAACCACTAAAACTGTGGAGGGATAAAGAAGACTTACTTTTTTTCTACAGGCAACATTGAAACCTGACTGAATTTTGCTGATGTTCTTTAGGATTGATGTACTTACCCTTCTTCTGACCATTTACTTCGCTGAGTAGACACAGAAGACCAAATGCTGCTAGGAGCCACCAGCAATTTGCAGGCAGCCTCATTCTCCTCCTGACCACTCTCCAGGACAGCTGTCTCCAAGGTAAGAAAATGTCCATCTTCCAGGCAACACAGTCAGTTCTAGGGCAGAGGAGGGATTCTAAATGATGCTTGGACTCATCTGAGGACACACCTCACACTGCATACACAAACGCTGAAAATGCACTGGCAGATGTGGAGACACGCTACACATTCATAACTGACAGACATCAGCAGCTGGGCCAGCTGTTGCTGTTAGATCCACCCTCAGGTGAGAACTGCCATGTTAACATTATGACTGCTCAAACACCGCGTAACACAAAAACATAGTTCATACAATAAAGTTTTGGTGTTTTAAAACAATGTGAACTGATGTTTTTAATCTTAATTATTTGGCTCTCACGTCATTTACTGGATGACTCCAATACACTCTACGGCACTTACCTACCTCCCTGTGCCTCAGCGCCCTCACATGCAGAGTGAGGATGGCAACTGTGTTCTCCTTGTAAGTTTATTATGAGAATCAAGTGACAGCACAGGTGACGTACCTGGAATAGTGCCCAGGACGTGGTCAGACCTACATGCTATTGTGTGTACTGTGTGAGCTACAAGGACAAGAAAGGAAGCAAAGTAGACCACTGAATTTGTGGCTACACAACAATGGACAGGTGGAGGGTGTTATTTAAATCCTCCCTGGGCGCTGGAAGAAGAGAGCAGTGAAATATGAGGGTGAAACTAAGAGGGTCAAAGATCCATGCAAGACATTGACCTTGATGTGCTCCCACTCCCCATTCTCTGCAGATTAAAAGAACAAAAAACTGCCTAAGGAAAACTAGCGCAGCTAACACAGAGTGGGAGCTCTCCCTCTGGGATATAAGGGGCAGTCCTAGAGGAAAGCCTTCCTGGAGTGAAATCTGACAGCTGCAGATTCCTCCTAATGCACCAACTTCTTACCCAACTTCATACTGCTTTGTTTTATACTGACACTGAAAACCAAGGCTCACAAAACATGCAAGCAAAGCTGAAAATGTTGATGAGAAACTCAGGAGAAAAAGGATTACCAAAAAGAAACTAAAATAATTCCTGGAAAAAAACAGGGATAATGTAGCAAACAGAAAAACCTGAAAGAAAAAAGAAAACAAAAAGGCCAAAACCACTAACTGTATCTTCAGACCAAGTCCAAAAACACAAGTATGGAGTGAAGGAATAGCTCTTAGAAGTGAACTATAGTCACTAATATTAAATTTTAAAATATGTAATATATTGAACCCCAAAGAAACAAAAATATCAAATGTGAGAAGACAAATGAAAAACAGAATTTAAAAAGCAAGTGAGACCCAGTGTCACAGTAATTGGAGCCTCAGTAGCCAGGTATAGTGGTGCATGCCTGTAAGTCCAGCACTTGGGAGGTTGAGGCAGGAGGATCGGTGTAAGTTCAAAACCAGCCTGGGCTACAAAAAGATTCAGTTCAAGGCCAATCTGAACTAACAGTGAGACCCTGTCTCAAAAAGACAAAAAGACAAAAAAAAAAAAAAAAAAAAATCCAGTAACTGGAGCCTCAGGAAACAATTTTTTAAATACACAATACACTTCTTAGTGAAAGCAAAAGGATCTTCTCTTCTCATCTGTTGTTAAGCACTGAAAATCTCAGTAAATGATTCCAAAATAACTTTCATATAGCCACAACACAGATGAGGCAGAAGCACACAGTTCAAATGTGTTACTTTCTGGGTGAATAAACAACTTCCTAGTTAATACTGGTTATCACCAAGCTTGCTTATTGGAATGAAAATGCATTCATGAAGTATCTTGAAGCATTAGTTACTAAAGTTACAGAATCGCACAATGTGTAGGAATAATTAACTCAAGGAGAATATCATGACCCTAAAGTCAAGTTCTGACCGAAATAATCACAAACTATCCTCACTGAGTGGCTAACCATTATCTTGAAATGAAACCACTCCTTCCTACTGGCTAACAAATAATCTCGTGCAACCCTGTACTACTGGAATGCTAGGAAGAAGTGGCAAGAGGGACTGGAATGAGACAGCCGAGGACGATCTCAGGACCAGGTGCTGTCAGACTTAGATGCTAATCTTGGCTCCATTACTAATTAGCAGCATGACTGAGGGTAAATCACTTAATCCCTTTCTGCTTGAGCTTCTGTCCCTGCACTCAGGGCAACTCTATTCAAGATCCACATAGGAGCTACTTCCCAAGTTCAACTGTAATGTTCCACTGTAACATTTCTGCTGTTGGCAGAAACAAGCGTGCAGGTGGTAGCAAGCGACCACACATCTAGCTGTAGCAAAAGCCACCTTGCAAGGACTCCCAGAGGTCACTGAGCCTCAGAGAAGGGATGTTCAGGTATACAAGGAACTACAGCTGTGTCACCAACACCAGCTCAACTTCACATAGATAGGGTAATAAAGAAGACTTTTTCTAGTTGTAATATGTAGCTAGAAAATTTTGATCAAGAAATTTGGGCTATAATGTGTTAAGCTTATATCTGGCTATTCTACTAAAACGGACTTTAGAATGCACTTGTTTGAAAGTCTGAACAATATTCGAACAGAACTTTCCAGTGTATTTTAGGGAAAAAAAGAATGCTTGTGAACTCTGCTCTAGCAGAAATACTGTCAGAGTTTACTGTATTTTGTTTCTAACCAATGCCTTACAGGAGCAAATTCATACCAAATTTCTGCAGTTAACTTTCAAAATGTGGGCAGCTATCTTTCAGCACGATGACTGTGTGCCAATGGTAATCCTTACAGGGACAAAACAAACCTATGAGGTATCCAGGAAGGCACACACTGAGTCCCCTACAGTCTCAAGGTGGCTGCTGCCAGCTAGTCTCATGCTGTCATATTTTCAGATTTTTTAAAATCCGGGTAAAAATCTGAAATTTTTCTAAGACTTTAATTTCTCATTCTTAAATTTTTCTAATTTGTAAAAGCCAGCAACTACTTCTGAAGCATTCTAAAAAGCCAGCAAAACAGAGTCAGACTGCACCCTGTCCAAGAGCCACCAAACTGTTTCCTATATGAAGTAATTATTTTAGAAGATTCAAAAGTGTCAGTGCAGCTTGTAGTGATCGTGTAGAATCAATTTATAAAATAATGACATGGACAGAAGAAAATCTGCTTATGCTTCTTTACACCCAGAATGACCTCAACCTCAGGGTGCTGTGAAGTCCAGGCAGAGTCCTTACCCACCCCCCTTGCCCCAGCAGAGCTTGAAACTATGTGACCCTTGAGCACGGACATGGAGCAGGCATGCTGTACTCTGACTTGCTTTCCCCTTAGCTGTATTTAGCTGTAAGAACTCTGGTTCCACTATACATGAAGTTTCAGACCTTTTGGTTGAGACTAATTAGAATAAAAAAATAAAGCCAAAGCCAGAAATTATCATCTCAATATATTCTGTTTGGTCTGTCTCTGCTTTTTTAAAGGCAGAGGGGACAACTGGGTAGAAAGGAAAAAGGAAATGGGACAGGACTGTGTTGTATTCTCAAGTCCCACTGGTCTGAACCTGCCCCAAAGGGCCCTGTGTGTCTGGGGCAGGGCTGGGGGCATCTGCTCAGTCAGGATGAGCCAATGACTGTTACCCAGGGCATCTTTTATCTTTAGAATGTTATCTTTTACTACCACAGTGAAACAATACCCTTATCCTTAATTCACAAAAGGATCACCAGAGAGGGAATCCTGTGACAGAGAAGCAGTGCTGGGTGTTACCCAATCCGAGCAGTCACGTGAGGTAAACAGCATCCACACAGCTCACAAGTTTTACTGCTTCTATCTTTCTGGTTTCCTATACCAATCACAAAAAGTTCTTTAGAAACCTTGACCAGTAACTCAGCCCACTTCTCTAGCCTAGGCATTTGCCCCCTTGGGTTCTTCCGGAACATAAAACTCACAAACCTCACAGGTAACTGGACTCAACTGTGTGATTAAAGAGAAGTATATGGAACTGAAGCAACAGAAAAAGCCCCCACTCAAAACACCAGTTTGACTATGCTGGGGTATCCCATCTATAACTATACTATAGGATATATACTCAGTTTTTAGAAAGAAGGGACCTTGTAGACTGCAAGAGATAGATTAAACTACTGGGAATATTTTTAAAAGAAAAAAAAATCCTGTACAAATAAAAAGCTACTCAAAACTTTAGGAGAGAGGGAGGTCACATACACAGGTCCAGGAGTAAGACGCACATGGAACAGTTCACTCCGTGACATGCCGCACAAGCATGGGTAAGCCCACCTTCCCTCATTCTAACACAGGCCTGGGGAAACTGCTATGTCCACAGTAGGTTCTTAAAGGTCAGAAGTGCTGGGTTCAATATTCTTTGGGAAGCTGGGGTTATGTCAGACTTCTTAGTATGGAAAGCTCAGAACATCTTCCTACATACAAGTGGAACATTTATTTTTACACTTAAAATTCTATACTGAGAGCATGAAACACACTTTACAAATACACGTAGGATAAGATCAAGCATGCTTTTCACACACCTACTCTTGGAAGCTACCAGCGGATGTATTTCCCCAAAATGTAGAAAACAGAGACAGGCAGAGAGAGAATGACCTGTAATACTCAAGGTTGAAGTCAGGACAAACTCCTGTGCCCCGCCCAATTCCAGCTCACATGAAAAAGGGGTTGCTCTTAGATGTGGAACCCTCCATGACTCCCAGCCCTCTTGTCCCCTGGTTAACTCCCTCTGTTCCTCTTTCTGTCCCCTCCTCAGGCAAGCTGTAGGTCCTTCCCAGATAGAAGAGCTCAGAGTCTCCTCCGAGAATCCATAAAAGGCTGGATGCCCCTTCTCTTCCACTGCACTTTCATCACATCTCTGCCATGCAGAATACATAATTTCTGGTCCTTGGGCACAAATGATTACATGGCCCTACACTAGTCCAAGTGGTACTAACACCAGGAACAAAGTTAGAACCATTCCTCACTGTATAATGAAATACCCTAGAGTACCAAAACAAACTAAGGGAGTTTGCACAGGACACTTTAAAATTCTGAAGGAAACAAGTATCATCTGTCCAGAATATAAGAACCTTTAGCTTTAACCAGTAGTTCCTGGTTTCAATATATGGTCATATTTTATTCTTTCAGGGATCATGTCTGTGATGAAGTGGTGAGAGGCTATTGACTAGAGATAAGACCTAGAGACCATCCAGTAATCAGTTCAGAACTAGAGCTAAGGATGTGACATTCAGTTTATTTCAAATGTCTGAGAAACTATGCAGTACCCAATAGTACCCACATATCTTATGAATAATTATGTTTTTTAAAAAATGGAATCAAAATACTTTTGTTTAAAACTGATAAGCATCATTTTTCCAAACTGCTACAAAAGTGCCAGATCATCAGTAGATATTAAAATGTTCAGATTTAGCTACTTCATGAAAGAACTGTTAGGTAATTCTTTTGACTAGGGGTACTGTGAAGACATCAGTGTCACACATAAGGACATCAACCAAGAAAGTCTGGCAACCTGGGGTTAAGGAAGGCTCAACTACTCATTGTATCAGACATTAATCTGCATTGTGAGTGCAGGAGAACACTGAAATTCAACTTGTGCTATATTATAAAACATAGCTACTACTGTGAAAACTGAAGCTTAGTCACTCATCAAAAAAAACACTTTGGTCTATTAGTCAAAAGGAATATTCTTATAAACGTTTTGTCTTCATTTCTTTCCATTTTCTGGGAAAACTGTTAAACACATTATCCTTTGGATTGATTTTCAGAATCTTCCACATTAGATGTGTTCATCTTCACAACAGAACTTTTCTGTTAATGCAACAGCCCATGCTTTGCTGGCTTTACAATAGCAAAAGAAGTCTGAATGCAGCACTTTCCTGTCCGAATCCTGCTGCAACAGGCAAGGACCAGGAGACACTGGACATGGCAGATGGGGCCCTTCAAGGTGGGCCTGCCACCGGCCTTCTCCACATAAGCAATCCCCAAGCATTCCATGCTCCCATTGGCCTCAGTGCCCCCTCCAGCACATGGCTCTCCTGGGCTGCCCCTTGCAGTGTCTCCTACACTTTCAATTCTTCCTGTCCTCTGGGACTTGCTGGCAGTTCTACTGCCTTGAAGAATACCATGTTTATACATCTTTCACTTCAATCATGCTGTAATTCAGACTAGCAGAGAACAGCCTCAATAAATATTAACACACCCAACAAATGAATTGGTTCCTTCCTTCTACTACAGAAGTGAAAAGGTGTATAATTAAATAATCTGAAGAAATTCCTCTAGCAGATCTTTCATATGCAAGAAAACATAAAAGGTAAACCTCAGAAGGAATTGGAAACACCTCCCATGTGTAATGTAAATTGAGAACCCCTTATCCAAAATGCATATGTCAATAGTGTTTCAGATTTTGGACTTTTTTGCAGTTTAGAATATTTTTGCATATTTTATGAAATAGCTTCAAGAATGGACTCAAGCATGGAGTGCATTTATAATTCCATATTTACCTTGTACACTTATCCTGAAAATAATTTCAAACAGTATTTCTGGTGAGCCTATAATCTTGAGGGCAACCTGCCACATAGGGTCATGTGGAATTTCCCACTCATCGCACCATATCAACACTCAAGGTCTCTAATTTTGAGGGATTTCTAATTTTCAAGTTAGGGATGTTCAACCTGTACTTGCTTCTCTACTCTTTCACCAATACAAAGGGTCATATTTTTTAAAAATATCTTCTATCTCTTAGACCATAAACGGGATCTCTTTGACTACAAAGCCGCTAGATTTATTGATAATTTATAACTTCTCTTATATCTAAACTGCTTATTTAACCCTTTTTTGTCTTTCTGCCCGGGAAGAACTTCCTTACCTCATACCTATCATCACATTTCCCAGTTGCTTTCTCACTTTCCTGGGATACTTCAGTTTGACAGTCATTAAATCAAACTTCTCAAGGGCTGGCCAGATAGCTCAGTGAATTAAAGCACCTGCTTAGGGAGACTCAAGGACAGGGGTTTAATGCCTGGTGTGCCATGCAACAGCTCAGTGGAAAAGTGCTTGCCTGGCAAGTGCAAGGTCCTGAGTTTGATCTCTGGTACCACCAAAAAAAAAAAAAAAAAAAAAAAGAATTTTTAAAAATTGACACTAAATTTTGTCCTTTATTTTTGTTTTAATTTTGAAAGAGAATTTTTTTTTTTTTTAAAAAAACATTAGAAACAGTCAGGCATGGTGGTGCATACCTATAATCCCAGTACTTGGAGGCTGAGGCAGGAGGATCGGCACAAGTTTGAGACCAGCCTGGACTACAAAAGTGAGCTAAAGGCCAGCCTGAACTGCACAGTGAGACTGTGTCAAAAGGACAATAAGTTAGAAACAATATAGAATTTCACTGAACAAGATGATAGGAACTGAACAATTATTTTGCATATTGTTGTCATCAAATTACTTGCTTGGATTACCAGATATAAGAATGCAAAATTAATAATAATAAAAAAATAGGCATTAGCTATTCCTTTCCTAGTAGATATCCACACTATAATTATCCAAGCTATTCTATATATATATGTATTTTTTTCCCTTTTTTCTTTCTTTTCTCCTTTCCCTCATCCCAGTTGTTCCTTCCCTTGAAGCAGATTCTTTCTTTTTTTTTTTTTTCAATTTTTTATTGTTTAAATTTAACAATGGTTATATTACATATTTTCATCATCAGATCAGTTTAGATTAATATATATAGGTATATAACATTGATCAAACAATTAAACATTAACCTTTCTAAATCCACATTACTTTTTTTTTTCTTTTCCCCTTTCTTTTCTTTGAAAGTTGACATATTGCATATTGTCCTCACAATCATTCTACAGAGTACAGTGTGTGGGCATGACCCGCCTCCCTATTGA
>PVJA010042969.1:0-17037 GCA_004027025.1 Myocastor coypus | reverse complement strand
AAAAAAAAAAAAAAAAAAAAAAAAAAAAAAAAGCATCCAAAAGTTATCTGGTGTTTTGAATGTTCTAGTGAAATTCTTTTTTTTTTTTTTTCGAAACACATTAGTAGTATATTCCCAATAATTGATACAAAGCATATTGTTGTCCTTGGAGTAGTTATTCAGAACAAAGGATGTAGACATAATTTTTCTAAACACTACTGGTATGAAAATTTCTTCTCAGGGCCTGGTGGGATGGCTTAGTGGTCTAAAGCCCCTGCTTGGGAAAGCTTGTGTGGCTTCAGGGACCTCGGTTCGATCCCCGGCACCACATGCTGCGCCAGCCCTGCCCTCTGGGTGGGCTGAGCCAGTCATAAAAATGAGTGAATAAACAAACAAAGGTTCTGAAACAAGAAAAAAATAAATAAAATAAAAAATTCTTAAAAAAATGTCTTCTCATTGAACTAAGAGAAAGTAGTTGTATACATAGTCCAATATTCCATAATCACAGTGGGTTATTGGCAGAACTTGTAATGTCAGAAGCTGTTGATTTAAGCCTTTTACGGCTCAGCATACTAATCTAGATTTACATTTTATGCCTCATGGTTAAACTTTTCTGCTGGGTGGTTAAGGGCAAGTTAAACAAGATCTGTATAACAAAACATGTAACTTTCATATCTCCCAATGTCAGTCAAAACCCCCTAGATATACATTGAAATCATATACAGTTCATTATAGAACTGTTGTCAGTGTTAGCTGCCTGGATGAATCATGGCCATTGGTTGACCAGTTTGCTCTCTGCAAAAATCTGAGATAATGTTTTCTCTCTCTAGGGTTGTTTTTTTGTTTTTTATTGTTTTGTTTTGTTTTTGTCTTTTTGAGACAAGGTCTCGCTATGCAGTTCAGGCTCTCTCTAGGAATTTTGAGTAAGTACTTTTACTAATAAGTAAGGCTCAGCATGCTGGAGGGTGGGGCTGGTGGGGCAAGTGGTGCTTAGAGTGAAACCCCTGTCCCTGTGCTTGCCTAAGCAGGCACTTAGTCCACTGAGCTATCTCATTAACCCTTAGCAGCTATACTTTCTGGCCACAATAATAACAAAAAAATGGACCCTGGACTGTGGGTATAGCTCAGTGGTACAATGCAAGAACTACACAAGGCTGGTTCAATCCCCAGCACTACAAAAATTAGAAATTTTTCTTTTTCCAAATTGTAATTTCCAGCCTGGCGTGGTGGCTCACACCAGTAATCCCAGCACTTGGGAGGCTGAGGCAGGAGGATTGGTATGAGTTCGAGACCAGCCTGGGCTACAAAAGTGAGCTCAAGGCCAGCCTCAACTGCATAGCGAGACCCTGTCTCAAAAAAAAAAAAAAAAAAAAAAAAAAAAAAAAAAAAAAAAAAAAAAAAAAAAAAATTGTAATTTCCAAAATGTAAATTACAAAACTATATAATCACAAAATCTAAAACATACACAAATAAAATTCTAGAAAATGCAAACTACTAATAGAAAATAGATCAGTGTTTGATTAGAGAGGGGACATTGAGAAGGAAAAGATTACAAAGGGGCATGAGGAAACCTGGAGGGGTGGGTTATGTTAATGAGAGTAATGAGTAATTAGAAATATCAAAACTTATACAGTTGTATACTGCATGTACAGTTTCTTTATCAATTATACTTTAATAAATTGACTTTAAAAAGACACACAGAAAGTTAAGTATGATGCACATGCCTATAATCCCAGCATGCATGGGGCTGAGGGAGCAGCATGGGCAAATTTCAGTCCAGCCCAGGCAACTTAGCTTCAGAGATGTCTCAAAAGCCAGAGTGGAGCCAGGTGTGGTGGCACACGCCTGTAATTCCAGCACTTGGGAGGCTGAGGCAGGAGGATCGGTGTGAGTTCGAGACCAGCCTGGGCTACAACAAGGCCAGCCTGAACTGCATAACAAGACCCTGTCTCAAAAAGACAAAAAAAAAAAAAAGCCAGAGTGGGGAAAAAAGGGCAGGAGTCTACACACAATACATGCATACCTAGATACACAAGAGACTTAGACTAGATATAAGCTACAGTATGAACCAAGATTTGTTGTAGGGGGTCAAACTGTATATAATTTCATAAATACATTATATGTGCCCATCCTTCCTGAATCTTGTACAACATGAACATATCAGGCTTTACAACAGGCAATGCACAGCAGAGTGGGTAGACAGTGAAGGACAGGAGCACCTGCCATGAGGGGAACTTCCTCTGATGACAGCTGAGCACAAAGCTCTACTACCACTGCTCATGAGAAATCAAGAGTCTAGATATCTACATGTAAGTATTTCTTTTTTTTTTTTTTACATGTAAGTATTTCTATGATTCATTGTTGGCACAGATTTGTTTTAAACCCATGTTACTGAATGGGATATGTCTGAAAAATCTGTGACAATCAGTTTTCAATTTGGGTCTTACATAATTTTTTTTTTTTTTTTTTTTTGTCTTTTTGAGACAGGGTCTCGCTATGCAGTTAAAGCTGGCCTTGAGCTCACTTTTGTAGCCCAGGCTGGTCTCAAACTGCCACCAATCCTCCTGCCTCAGCCTCCCTAGTGCTGGGATTACAGGCGTGAGCCACCACGCCCAGCTCATAGTAAATTTTTAAAAATTCTTAGTAACTCTGGAAATGTGGCAGGCAAATCACTAGTTCTAAACAACACAGGCAAAAGTCTATGTAGACCTGTATAAATTGTCTGTGAAAAGTTTATAGTTTGTCCAACAGTCATTCTACATAAATTCTCCACTTGGATTTTCCCCTAATTGGGTAAAGTTCCATATAACACTTTCTATTTTGTCTATGCATTACAGCTCAAACACATACCTAATACACACAGTACAGTATACACAGATCCCTGTACCTCAGGATGTAAGGAACACACTGCACACAAGGGCTGGAGCTATCTAGCATGAAAACTCTGCATAGTGTAAGAATGTTCTGCTTTATGACAAAGCCACTGAGCTCTTCCCTACACATTTCTTTTCTCTTTTGGCAGGACTGGGGTTCAAATTCACAACCTTGCACTTGCCAGGCAGGCACATGTGCCACAGAGCTATCTCCCCAGCCCCTCCCACTCATTTCTTAAAGCTGACACAGCCAGGGTCCTTGGCTCATGCCTCTAATTCCAGGACTCTGGAAAACATAAGTATGAGGATGCCAAGTTCAGGTCCAGACTGGGTTATAAGGTGAGACTCTATCTCAAAACAAAACAACACAACATAACAACAAAACACAAACACATGATTCATACAAAAAAAGTACTACAAATGATCTACTACTTCAACTATAGGATAAATTCCTGCTGAAATGACAAAGATTATGAAACGTAATAGAGAAGAAGCATCTTCCATCCATTGTGGAGAAGCAGTGGCTCTTCTGAGCCTGAGGCCAGCTGTATTGAGAAGGGAAAGTCATGCTTAGCACCTGGACCTCAACTGCACAGATTCCTGGGCATAGTTTAAGAATTTGGGGCTTATGATTTTGGCCTCAGTGAAGAAACTGGCTACACATCACTGTCTAGGCAGGAATATGAACTAAAACTTTTCTGTTAGGTAAGATGCCAGGAGGTGGGGCCTGGGACTACTGCAGACAAAGCACTGAAAGCAGAAACTTGGCAAGCACAGGAAGTCAGCTGGCAATAAGATAAGAAGCAAATGCTGGAGGAACAGTTTAGGCCAATTTATAGGGCACATTACTACCCTCCACCTTGAAGTGCAGGAAGCCAGAAAGAAAGCCACTTTGAAGCCATTTCCTGCTTGACTCAGGGTCACCTCACTACCAGCTCCTTTCTTTTTTTTTTTTTTTTTTCTCCAGCTCCTTTCAGTGAGGCAGCTTCAGGGTGCCCATGCTCTTTGCCACCAACTGCCACTTCAGAAGCAGAAAAACCTCTATTTCTTTTAAATTCTTTCCTGAAAAACCAGTCAGACTAGAGGAATGAGTTAAGTGTCTCTCTGAAAGTAGCCTAGCAGCCTTCTTAGTCACTAAACACTAGAAATAAGGGAAAAACCAAGAATAAGGAATTGCAAGTAAATGAACATCCTCTTATCATGGAGCCAAATGTCTGCTTGTTTGCAGTGTCAGTTCTTCAAAGAGACAATCAATGGGACTCAAGGAAAGGGTTCTGTCCAGGTAAGTGACAAGTAGTCCATCGCAGTAACACATTTAACTAGCTTAGTTATTTCTAAATAGTGAAATATTCCTTGTGGGAACACTGAGCCTTACAATATCTATTAACCCATGATTCAAAATTATGAATACCATTGCATAAAAATTAACTATTAAAACATTAGGAAGAAGTTAAAACTGGTAAAACTTTTACAGTAGTTTATTTTAGGCCTAAGAGAGTAAAAAAAAATATCATTTAAAATATAAAAAAAAAAAAAAAGGCAGGGCCAGTGAGATAGCTCAGTGATCTAAAGAGCCTGCTTAGGCAAGCTTAGGCAACTATGGGGACCGCGGTTAGATACCTGGCACCACATGTTGTGTCAGCCCCAGCCACAGGGTAGGCTGAGCCGGCCATAACATAAATAATAATATAATAATAATAATAATAATAATAAATAAAATACAATGTTAAAAAGGGATGACTCAATTTTTTGAGAGAACTCAAGAGAAAGGATGCCACTCCATATCCTGAAAACACTGACAGAAGTCAGCTGGTATGACCAGAACTTATCTCCTCTCCTCTATAATCAAATGTTAGATTTGGAGTCTCTGGCTTGAATCTTTGCCATGGTCTCCTGGGCATGGTGTCACACACCTATTATCCCATAATTTGGGAAGCTGAGGCAGGAGGATAGCTGGGAGTTCTAAGCCAGCCTGGACTATATAAGTGAATTTAAGGCCTCCTGAACTTTCTGGCTTTCTCTCAAAAATCCAAAATAAATAAATCCTGATTGATCTCTCTTCCTACCCTTTCACTTCTTGAAACAGGACTAGCCACCTGTACAAAGGGAAAGATCCATGGGAAACTACCTTGGAGGACCTATTTCTCTCTGTTCACTTCTAAGCAAACTGTGAGCCTGCCTTGCTCCTCTAGCTGAGAGGTTCCAATAGTAATGGCATTAATCTGGGCCACGGAGATAGCTCAGGGGCACAAGTATCTGCCTGGCCAGTGCAAGGTCCTGAGTTTGATCCCCCGTTGTGCAATAAATAAATAATTAAAAAAAAAAAAAAAAAAAAGCAAGGGCACTAATGGACGCTTTAGTGTCTACAGATTATATCACCCCTTGCCTTTGGTTTGATCTGGTTCAGGATCTGAGGCAGAACAGGAAAAATAAGCATAGGTAAAATGGAGGCAAGGAAAATCAGAATTTTAAAATTATATTTTAAAGGACTACAGGTCCAGGATGAAAGCCCTGTTTAAATTTTTATCCGACGTGATAAGGCTGGGCAACTCCCTTTAACCCACAAATTAGCCGTTTCCACTTGTGAATAAACCATCTCTTTCCACCTGTAAAAATTGTGCTTCCTCTCACAGACCTCCACCCTCAAGGAGGCAGTAGTTCTCGTGGGCAGCCAGTCTCAATGTTGAACACCTGTAGGTGGCTTGCGTTCTGCACAGCCCCCCGGGGGGCGAACAGACAGACAGTAGGAACATGCATCCTCCATTGCCCATCTGGATGACACCACCCAGCTACGGATCCTAAGGGCCTCACTCTCCAGTGCGCGGTTTAAGTTTTTCCCTAGAAACCCTCGTTAGGCCTCTTATTGACCAGTCCTGAAAACCAGTCTATCTTTCGGTCATGGAAATCAGGGAGCCTGCAACTTTATTCTCCAGATAGAGCAAGTGTGGGTCCCAGCTCCACTTTGTTGGGCAGTGTGGGTCTCCAACTCAGGGACCCTTGTGCGTATGCGTCCGTGTCCCTCACGTTGCGCTCTATGAGCCTCTCAGGCTGGACAGTGATGCTTCCCAAAGAATCTTTAAGGCCACAGGAACCAAGCGTAATTTCAACGGGGTAGCGCCCCAAAACTCAGCAAAGCTGCCTCCGTGCGGGGGTCTCATCTTCATCCTAAATGTAAACGCCACGCGCAGAGAGCGAACCTAGGGCCTCTGGCCGACCAAGGCCTCCCTGCCTCGGACACCCGCGCCACGCAGGCCTCCGTCCTAGCCCGTCCCCACCAGGTTACCTGCGGGCAGCGGGGTGGTCAGTGCGTCTCCTGGGCTCGCCCCCCTTCGCCTCCCCTGAACCTGGGGTCACAACACCTACAACCTACCGGGGCCGGGCAGCTGGGAGTCTGCGGAGACGGCCCGGAAATGGACGGAACGCCCACGGTCGCCCCGTTGACGCCGTCACGGAAACCAGGAACTCAGAACCGGGATAGAGCAGGTGGAATGTTAAGTGTGGGCGCCGAAGGAGAACCTGCGTTTTACGGACGGCTTCTGTTAGTCGCGAGGACCTGCAGTGAACTCCGCTAAGCCTTGATACTGAATACACAAATCTTTTTTACCTAGTTTTTAATCGCGCAGCTTCAATTCACTTCCGCCCAAAGTAAAAATGTCAGCTGGTAGCCTCAAACAAACGCTACACTAGAGGAGAAGCGGAAGAAACGGAGGACGGCGATTGGCGAGAACGCCTAGCACGTCGACCCACATGCCGCCTACTGATTGGCTGCGCGGTGTAACTCCCAGTGTGTGCAGCCAGTGCCGCAGCTGTCAAGAGATCTAGCCTCTGAGTGGAAGAAAAGGCTCAGATTCAGCGAAAAGTGGAACTGGATCATTTCTAAATGTCTATCTTCTTGTAATGATCTGGCCTTAGTAGTGCACAGCTGTAATTTCAGCAGCTACTTGGAATCAGAACAAGGACAATTGGGAATTCAAGGCTAGTATTTGAGTTTATTTCCAAATTCGAAAAAGGGTTCAGTGGTAAGGTAGGAAAAAGAAACAGAGAAAGCCAGATAATAGGCGCACCTGTAACCCCAACACTCTGGAGTTTAAGGCTGGAGAAGCGCAAATTCAAGCTCAGTCCCAGCAATTGAGTGAGACCTTATCTCAAAATAAAACTGAAATTTAAAAAGGAGGGGTACATCCTGAGGATGTAGGGTGTAGCTCAGTACTAAGGCCATCATGAGTCTACCCCGAGTATGTTACACACACACTTGCAGCACACAAACTAAATATTTTTGTTACTGTGATCCTCAAGGTCTAAAATCTTTGTCATCACTGCAACCTGTTGTTTCTGGGGCACCTAGATTAACAGTTGAACATAAAGTACTTCCTCATATACAACTCAGACATCCCGTCTAGCCCATAATAGCCAAAAGTAAAGACCATAATTTCTTTTTCTTTTTTTAAAAATTCATTTTAATGAGAAAAAAAAGATAAAGCTGGGCATGGTAGCGCACGCCTGTAATCCCAGCACTTGGGAAGCTGAGGCAGGAGGATCAGTGCGAGTTCAAAACCAGCCTGGGCTACAAAAGTGAGTTTAAGGCCAGCCTGAATTGCATAGCGAGACCCTGTCTCAAAAAGACAAAAAAAAAAAAAAAAAAAAAAAAAAAAAAAAAAAAAAAAAAAAAAAAAAAAAAAAAAAAAAAAAAAAAAAAAAAAGATAAAATAGCAACGAAGCAGTTTCAAAATAGGGTAGTAGAGCAGCTAAAATAGTTAGTAGATTGCTTATTATTGTCCTTTTAATAGTGAGTGGACAGGATGCAGACATGATACCTTGTCTAAACAATATTAGTACAGACCTCAATGAACTAAGAGAAACTAGCTGTATATCTATCCTATCTTTTGTATACATATATATTTTTTCACAATGAAAATATATTTTATTTATACTTTTGCAAAGTTAGTAACATGTGACACAAGGTTTCTTAGTGACTAATGGCTAACTTAACCAGAGGGTGTTTATCTCAGAACTGAGATAGCTTGTTTGCTTTAGACACTGAGGTCTAGTCCCACCTACAAACATTTGTTGATTTGCTAGCTTCCATGGCTCTTGACACATCCACCTTTTTTGTTTTGTTCTGCCAGAGATGGGTGTTCCACTGTAGTTATAGAAGTTGTATCTGGGGAAATCTTTAAAGGACCTTCTCATACTTGATGCCAGTCCAAAGACTGTAGGTACTTGAACTCAGCAAAATAACCCAATAGAGAACAATAGTACATAATAGTAGTGAGTTATCAGCACATTTGACAATTGTCAGAAGTTGCCAACTTAAGCCTTTTACAGCTCAGCATATTAATGTAGCTTTATTTTTATACCTCGTAGTTACACCTTTCTGCTGGATGGTTAAGATCTAGTTAAAGCAAGAGCTATATAAC
The DNA here is from genome assembly GCA_004027025.1 of Myocastor coypus. Taxonomy (NCBI): domain Eukaryota; kingdom Metazoa; phylum Chordata; class Mammalia; order Rodentia; family Myocastoridae; genus Myocastor; species Myocastor coypus. The sequence continues at coordinate 8,768 of PVJA010042969.1, read as the reverse complement.
TAAAAATGTAACTTTTGATATCTGACAAGGCCAATCAAATCCCCTTCGGGATTTAGCTGGAACCTGGTAGATCTTTTGTCAGTATCAGCCATCTGTGATACAGGGAGAAAAATCCTGATCCTGGGTAGATGATCTCCAAATTATTCAGGGAACCTCCAAATAATATTGGGGAAAAATGATCTCCCAGACTGAGAAGTACCTGGGATGAGTTCATTTTCTGTAAAACAAAACAGTAAATTTTAGGAACAAATGGAGGTTATGAGACTGTATGTACTGCGGGACAAAAGCTCTTGCCTAAGAGGGACAGAAGGGGGACCCAAATAGGTTGTCCCCAGGAAGTTGTCTCTTCCAGGGATTTTTTTTTTTTTTTTTTTTTTTTTGTCTTTTTGAGACAGGGTCTCACTATGCAGCTCAGGCTGGCCTTGATTGAGCTCACTTTTGTAGCCCAGGCTGGTCTCGAACTTGCACCGATCCTCCTACCTCAGCCTCCCGAGTGTTGGGATTACAGGCGTGCGCCACCACGCCCGGCTTCCAGGAACTTTTATAGAGGAAAACTGGTGTAGGCAGCTGAATTAGACAGAAATATTATAAACAGTTAGATAGGGCCAGGCTGTCAAGGATGACGTGGAAGACAAGATGTCTTTACATCTAAAGACAGACACCCCTCCACTGTGGGCCAGATCTCAATACAGGAGTAAACAAAAGCAATTACATACTTCCTTAAGAGTGGGCATCAGATGTTGATATGCTAAATAAGTGTCAATCACCTGGAAAAGAGCCACCAGACCAAGCCCAACAGGAAGAGACCTTGCTCCATATTCTTACCTGCTTGGTACCTTACTTGTTTTCCAATTGGATCCTGATTTTAATCAACTTTACCTGAGCAATGATGCTTGTTACCTCATTGGTTTACCACAGTTTTGTCCCACCTCATACCCACCTAAGCCAGTTCCCATGTCTTCTCCACAACCTTAGACCCACCTCGCCACATTGTTTTCCTCTATAAAAGTCCCTGGAAGAGACAGCTTCCTGGGGGACCACCCACTCAGGACCCCCGTCATTTCTTTTTTTTTTTTGTCTTTTTGAGACAGGGTCTCAGTATGCAGTTCAGGCTGGCCTTGAGCTCACTTTTGTAGCACAGGCTGGTCTCGAACTCACACCGATCCTCCTGCCTCAGCCTCCAGAGTGCTGGGATTACAGGCGTGCACCACCATGCCCGGCTCCCCCCTCCTTTCTATCTCTTGGACAGGAGCTTTCTTTCCCTCAATAACTTATGTTGTGCTCATAACCTGTGTTTGTTCATTCCTAAAATTCATTCTTCAGTTTTAGAGAACACAAACTTGTCCCAGGTCAGATTGGGAGATCAGTTTTCCCTATATCATTTGGAGGTCATCCACCAGAGATCAATTTTTACACTGCATCAAGATTACAAGCACCAGCCAGGCAGGAGGATTGGTGTGAGTTAGAGACCAGCCTGGGCTATGGAAGTGAGCTCAAGGCCAGCTTGAACTGCATAGTGAGACTCTGTCTCAAAACGACCAAAAAAAAAAAAAAACCAAAACGAAAAAAACTTTACAAGCACCATTGCTCAGTAACATTGATTAAAATTGGTATCAAATGGGAAAGCAGGGCCCGGCAGGATGGCTCAGTGGTCTAAAGCTCCTGCTTAGGAAAGCTTAGGCAGCTTCAGGGACCGCGATTGAATCCCCCGCACCACATGCTGCGCCAGCCCTGCCCTCAGGGCAGGCTGAGCCAGCCATAAAAATAAATAAACAAACAAAACAAACAAATAAAAGTTCTGAAACAAGGAAAAAAAAATGGGAAAGCAAGTCATAAAGCAAGTGGGCAAGAATACTGAAGGTTTCTTCCTGTTGGGCTTGGGCTGGTGACTCTTTTAGGCTCTTTCAAGGTGACTGGTACTTATTTAACATATCAATCCCTGATGCACATCCTTAAGGAAGTATGTGGCTGCATTTGTGTCCTCTGGTCTTGAGATCTGGCCCACAGAGGAGTGTCTGTCCACAGTTGCAAAGTCACGTTGTCTTCCATGTTGTCCTTGAGGGCCTGGCCTCTCTAACTGCCTATAATATTTCTATCTAATTTAGCTGTCCATGACATCTGGATAATACCACAATTTCTTTAACTTAAAAGAAATATTTATCAAAACTTAGCACTTATTCAAAAATATCCTAAGTATGCCAGGGATCTAGTTCAATGGCATAAGTGCCTGCCTGGCAAGCTCAAGTTCCTGCGTTCTCTCCCTGGTACCAAAAAAGCAACAAACGTCCTAAACAAATATTTATGATGACATGGCTACATGGTTTATCCAATCCATGCTGTAACTGTGATCATGTCACACTTCTCTATCCTAGGTCAAGGCTGTCCTTTAGGATCAAAACTCATGCTACAAGTGTAATATTAATGTTTCTAGGAGCCTCTCTAACAACAGTGGAAATGATGGAGGAAGAAAAAACTGATCTGGGCAGATGACCTCCAATAGTGAACCTCCAAATGATATAGGGGAAAACTGATCTCCCAACCTGAAAAGTACCTGGGATGAGTTCATGTTCTCCAAAACTGAAGAATGAATTTTAGGAACAAATGGAGATAATGAGCAGAACATATTTCGTGAAAGAAAGAAAGCTCCTGTTCTAGAGAGGGACAGGAAGGGGGTCCCAAGTGGGTGTTCCCCCTGGAAGCTATTGACTTTTATAGAGGAAAACCATGTGGTGGGGTGGGCCTAAAAGTGGAAACCATGGAAACTCACTTAGATGGGCATAACGTGGGACCAGCCAGTGAGGTTACAAGCACCACTGCTCAGGTAAAGTAGATTTAAAATCAAGATCTAATGGGCAGGCAAGTTATGCAACAAGGGGGCAAGCATACCTCCTATTGGGCTTGGTCTGGTGGCTTTTTCCAGGCTCTTTCAAGATGATTGATACTTATTTAGCATATCAATCCCTGATGCCCAGCCTTAAGGAAGTATGTAGTTGCTTTTGTTTACTCTTGTCTTGAGATCTGGCCCATGGCAGAGGAAGGTGTGTCTCTAATTGGAAAGTCACCTTGTCTTCCATGTTGTCCTTGAGGGCCTGGCCCTGTCTGACTACTTATAATATTTCTATCTAATTCAGTTGCCTACAACAAAATTACCTGAGATGAGTTTGTGTTCTCTAAAATGGAAGAATGAGTTTTAGGAACAAATGGGAGTTATGAGCAGAATATATTTATTGGCAGAAAGAAAGCTCCTGTCCAAGAGAAGAACAGGAGGAAGGCCCCAAGTGGTAGTCCCAGGGAAGCTGTCTCTTCCAGGGGTTTGTATAGAGTAAAACCATGCAGTGAGGCAGGTCTACGGTGGTGGAGAACATGGGGACTTGCTTAGGTGGGACAAAACTATGGTCAACCAGTGAGATTACAAGCACCATTGCTAGGTAAAATTGATTATATCTAGTACCAAATGGGGAAGTGAGTCACACAAGCTGGCCTGAATACAAGACAAGATCTCTTCCTGGTCTGAGTTCAGTTAGTGACTCATTTGGACTCTTTCAAGGTGATTGATACCTGTTTGTAATATTAATTCCTGATGCCCATCTCTAGGGAAGTATGCAGCTGTGTGTTTCCTCTTTTGTCTGACTTCTGGGCCAAATGGGAGTGTCTGTCTCTTCCAAATTGTAAAGTCATCTTGTCTTCCCATATTGTCTCTTTGAGGGACTGCCTATAATATTTCTAGCTAACTCAGCTGCCTGCAATACTGCCTGTGCCTCCCAAGTTCTGGGATGGCAGGTGTGTGCTACCACCACCAGCCTGAGACTTTTATTCATAGGTATTTGGCACTGTCTTCAAATTATGATGATTTTATTTTTGCAATTAGAACTGACTGTATTTCAATGCTTCTTGATACATGTGACTACAGGCTGCTACATGGAAGAATGCAGCTGTAAGCAGGATGGTCACTGTAATGCACTAGAAATTTGAGAAATTTTAGTTCTGGATTCTTGTACACTATAGTCAGCATCCACATCTGGCAACTAGAAATTCTCTGGATGCAAGGAAAACCCATGACTATGAGAGGTGAGATCTTAAGGCCATCTCTAAAGACTAAAGACTCAAGCTTGGGCATTTAAATCAGGTTATTGGGCATGAAATTTTCTTTCCTGTACTTTTCATGTTGTAGCCTGGCATCATCTTTGGTTACTGCAAGCAGCCCCTGGCTTGTAGGTTGAAGTGTGGCTCAGGCAGAAGTCTGTAGAGATCCTGAAGAGGAGAACCCATGGAAGATTGAGTCTCTGGAGCCATGGTGTCCTACAACACAAGGTGGAAGACCAAGTAGACTTATTCATGGGTTGGCAGACCATTGCGGGATCGAAAATTGGGCCACCGAACCTACAAAAAAAATCTTTAAAAAGAGAAAGTTGTTCAACTCAGACCCACATCCAAGTTAGACAGTTTGTGTTGATTGAAGGGAAAGATGAAAAACTCCCATATTGCAAAATTGAGTGAATTGTTCAAAGATGTTGTGAACTTCATTCCAGGAACGTGTACGAGTACAGTGGTTTGTCTGATTCTATGAAGCTGCTCCCTGTAAACAGCATTTCTTGGGTCAGAAGCCTGACCCACAAAGCCGGGCGTGGTGGCTCACGCCTGTAATCCCAGCACTCGGGAGGCTGAGGCAGGAGGATTGGTGCGAGTTCGAGACCAGCCTGGGCTAGAAAAGTGAGCTCAAGGCCAGCCTCAACTGCATAGTGAGACCCTGTCTCAAAAAGACAAAAAAAAAAAAAAAGAAGCCTGACCCACAGAAGATTTTTTTTTTTTTTTTTTTGGTATGACAACCCTGCCAGTGACAACAACATTAGTATTGAAACCATCATTGGCCTCATTCAGGTAATGGCCTTAGCATCAGATGAAGTGATCCCAATGTACCTTAAAAATGAGAAAACATTATCTGTGAAATTATCCTGGAATGAAAAGAAGTTCAGACTGCTTTCTCAAGAACCATTAACAGAGTTTGATAAGCTACAAAAAGAAACCCCAAGTACCCAGGGCTAGCAGTTTGGAAAACTATCCTTGGCACACAGCCATGGGTGATGTAGTTGTATCAGAAGCCAAATTCTGGTCCTTTCCCTGAGAATATAAATGCTATCCCTAGATAAATTAAGGCTAATAGAAGAATTTAGACATGTATACAAGGAACAGTGGTTACATGTAATGGTATAGTTAGATGGATTCCAATAACTAGGTCTTACAAGCAACAGGTAAGGGAGGTGAACACATGCCTGAGTAAAATGAGTTGTTTTCCTTTTAAATTTTAGATGTAAATTATGGGAGGATTGATTCCTCCATATATAACCATTCCATACTAATGTATGATTTAGTGAGGTAACTAACTTCCAAGAATGATGTTGAATTGGTTCTCCAGAAACATGAGGGACACTAGGGGACATTCTTCCTCCATGCCACATTATTGTATCATTGGCATTTTATGTGCTAGTATAAATGTCATCACTGGCTGGGCGTGGTGGCGCACGCCTGTAATCCCAGCACTTGGGAGGCTGAGGCAGGAGGATCGGTGTGAGTTCAAGACCAGCCTGGGCTACGAAAGTGAGCTCAAGGCCAGCCTCAACTGCATTGCGAGACCCTGTCTCAAAATGACAAATAAATAAATAAATAAATAAATAAACAAATAATAAATAAATAAATGTCATCACTGCCATTCCATTTCCATCTTAACTCCTTCCCTTCCACCATCTGGGCAGAGCCATAAGGGCTCCAGTCTATGACACTTCCTGGGCTGCTTCTCCTCTACAGACTTCCCAATGCAGCCATTCACTGAGATAAGCAACATTGGTATTCTGGCAGGGTGGCACATTCAGCAGTGGGAACATTCCATCAGCAGCTATACCTTTAAAATCTTTTCAGAGAAGAAAAAGTTCCTTTTTTCCTCCCTTACCCTAAGTGTTATTTATTATAACCAGACTCTTGTGTTTGCTTTTAAGCAATGAGCTCCATTCCCAATACAAATAGGCTAGCCTTCTAAGAACTCCAACCTCATAAAATGGAAGTTTGGTTCCTTCTTCTGCCGGCACTGCTGGTCCCTGGGCATCACCAGGGCCAGGTAACCAGGAACTTTTGTTCACTTTACGGGTATAGTAGCATCCCACCAGTGAACTCCTCTATTGAGCAGTGGATTTGGAATGTAAGCCCAATAACTAAAATTACCTTTAATATTTACCAGAAGTGACAACAAAGCCACCATAGCAAGAAACAAGTTGGTACTATTTTTCTCTCAAAATATTTGTTTTTACTCATTTTCCAGGTTTTGTCAAGTTTGCACCCAAATCACTTTTGTATTTCCTTTGTCCAATGACAGCATGCAGCAGAAGAGCTGTCTGGCAGTTATTTTCTTTTAAAAACTTTAATATAAATAGAGATTTCTGCTGGGTGTGGTGGCGCACGCCTATAATCCCAGCACTTGGGAGGCTGAGGCAGAAGGATCAGTGTGAGTTCAAGACCAGCCTGGGCTACAAACGTGAGGTCAAGGCCAGCCTCAGCTACATAGCGAGACCCCGTCTCAAAAAAAAAAAAAAAAGACAAATAAATAAATAGAGATTTCTGAACAATTAACCTAGGTATATACATGTGTATTCCCATATTATCCCCTCTTTTTTGTTTAATGATCATTTCCTTTAACTTTCTATTAGCTCATTTTGTAATTATCCATGGATATTCTAATGTTTAAGTCCCTATAGAATATTAACAGATAGTGGCTAGGGGGACAGGTCAGGGGCACAACTGCCTGCGTGGCAAGTGCAAGGTCCTGAGTTCGGTACCTGGGTCTGAAAAAAAGAATTAATAAGTACTAACAGATAAAAGTTACATATTTTTAAACAGAAATTTAGAAATTGCCGGGCATGATGGCTAACACTTGTAATCCCAGCACTTGGGAGGCTGAGGCAGGAGGATCAGTGTGAGTTCAAGACCAGCCTGGGCTACAAAAGTGAGCTCACAGCCAGCCTTACCTGCATAGCAAGACCCTGTCTCAAAAAGACAAAAAAAAACAAAAAAAAAAAAACAAAAACAAACTTAGAAATCAACACCATATATATATTTCTTTTTTTGTCTTTTTGACAAAAAAGTGAGACAGGGTCTCACTATAAAGTTTAAGCTGGCCTTGAGCTCACTTTAGTAGCCCAGGCTGGTCTCGAACTCACACCAATCCTGCCTCAGCCTCCCAAGCGCTGGAATTACAGACATGTGCCACCATGCCTGGCTTCAACACCATATTTAACATGTAGTAAGAAAATCCTGATGACATTTTGTGATATACGGTAAATATGTTTCTTTTGATTTGGCATAGCACTTTCAATTAATCATCTCTATTTTAAACACAAAAATCTATTTTTAATTGGTCACCTTAAAATTATATGTATATATAATTATATATAATAAAATTATATATAATATATAAATTATATAATATATAATATATATAATTTTAAGGTGACCAATTAAAAATATATATCTCACAAGTTTTTTGCAAAAGGCAAAAGTTTAAATTTGAGAAAGTCTTGTCCCAATAAGCAATCTTCGTTTTACATTTTCTTTTTTAATTTTTAAATTTTATTTATTTTTTTTTCTTGTTTCAGAACCTTTGTTTGTTTATTCACTCATTTTTATGGCCAGCTCAGCCCACCCTGAGGGCAGGGCTGGCGCAGCATGTGGTGCTGGGGATCGAACCATGGTCCCTGAAGCTGCCCAAGCTTTCCCAAGCAGGCGCTTTAGACCACTGAGCCATCCCACTGGGCCCCACATTTTTTTTTTTTTTTTTTTATGTTATGGCTGGCTCAGACTACTCTGGGGGTGGGGCTGGAACAGAATGTGGTGCCAGATATCAAACTGCTATTCTTGCAGTTGCCTAAGCAGGTGCTTTAGACTGCTGAACTATCTCACTAGCCCCCATTTGTTTTACATTTTAAAAGACCTGTATGCCTGGAACCATAAATACACTTAATATACCATGAGATTAACAACAGTGAATTGCCATACTCACATGAAGACCTTTGTTTTTTAATTTGCTTTTGTACCAAAGCCATGTTCAAAGAGAAAAACTTATCGTAGCATTTTGAAAAACATTATCTTTTAACCAATGACCTATTATTGAGGGTGTCTCCTAAGAGACTATTGAGATTATTGGGAGCTCCTCATCATCATTTAGACTCCTCTGTAATTAATTTTTTCCCAGTCTAGGGAATTTTTTGTTTAATTAGCTTAAACCTTATGATGAATTGTATATAAATCAATTTTAATATCTCTTTGACTATCTGATAATTTAGGAAAAAGCATACTTTTAAGTCTGTATCTCAAATTATATTTAGAACAAGTCATCAAAAAAGAGGAATAGGACTGACATCCCCAACCTCCACCTCTGCCGAGCTGCTCAGGAGCAACTTCCTCTTCCACACAGCCAGACCAACCAACAGACCTCTCCACCCTCCACCTCTGCCAAGCAGAAGAGGAGCAACTTCCTGACTACATGGCCCAACTGACCAACCTCCACCTTCTCTGGAACCATCCTACCAAGGTGCATCAAAGGGAGATAATTAGTCAGAACTTAAGTGAACTAAGTTAAATACAACCTGAATTTAATATCAGCTGAGCTACACAGTCATAAAGTTTGCTGTTGCCAGGCATGGTGGCACATGCCTGTAATCCCAGCACTCGGGAGGAGGATCAGTGCAAGTTTGAGACCAGCCTGGGCTACAAAAAAAAAAAAA